>CM046848.1:31092224-31154724 GCA_025618425.1 Heliocidaris tuberculata
ATACATTTTGTTTTGACTAATTTCATTATATTATAAATTGCCACTAGCTTCACAAACAAAAACATTTTCACTCATTTACGCTTGTTTTATACACTGGAGATTTGCTTCAAAATTCATATCAGAAAAAGGCTATTCCCAGGTTTTGGGGAAAAAAGGGGGGGGGGGCACAATTAAGAGAATTTTCTGACCAAAAAAACAAAAAACAAAAACATTAACACTTTCTTCAAGTGCCTTTTGAGTCGAAAATTAGACAAACTGGGGCACACATTTTCGTGTTGTGTAGAGGTATGCCTAAAATAATTTCAAAAAGAGAGCAGGGGCCAATTGTGCCCCCCCCCCTCAAAAAAAAAAAATGTACCAGTACTGTTCCTATCAACAATATTGAGACACTGTGTTCCCTATCGTAATTCATTTATTTTGTGAAGTATAACCAATTTAGTGTTAGAAAGAAATAAGAAATTTTAAAATTACAAACTATTCTTATTGATGAGACTGAACACAGTATCGTGTGTAGGATTAATATACATTAATTTGGTATGCCACACACTATTGTAGACCGTCTCACCTTATTGATAAACTACATTACCCTACTGCGCGTATAATTATAGGATGATAAAGAAAGAAAGTGATACACACGAGGGTAGGGAGAAAGAAAGAGAGAGAGAGAGAGAGAGAGAGAGAGAGTGTGTGTGTGTGCGGGTGTGTGTGTGTGTGTGTGTGTGTGTGTTTTGTGTGTGTGAGAGAGAGAGAGAGAGAGAGAGAGGGAGATAGAGAGGTGGAGAGAAGGGAAGCATGTGGGTGTGTGTTTGTGGGGTGTGGGGGTGTGAGAGTTATCATTTCGGCAGCAGGTGGGTGTGTTGCCGGCTTCTTCTTGGTGACCTTCTTGGTCACTTTAGCTCTGGAAATAAGGAAAGATAATGCAGTAAAGGGAGCTCAATTTAAAGAAAATGAAATAAAACAAATTTTGTATGCAGATGATATTTCCCTTTTTGTGAAAGATACGAATTCAATTAGGCTACAATATCTTTTTGAAGAATTCAGGAAAGTCAGCGGTCTTAAAATCAATAAAGGAAAAACAAACTTTTTGTGGATGGGTAAGGATAGTGATAGACCTCATATACCTTTATTTGGAAACCTAGTTCAGCAAGTTAAAATATTGGGTATTCATTTTTCTGTAGATGTTAGAATAAAAGAAGATTTGAATTACAAAGAGATACTTAGTAAAATAAAGAGGCTATTAGGGTGGTGGAAAGAGAGGGATTTAACACTTATGGGTAAGATACACTTGTTAAATACATATGCACTGTCAAGGTTGAACTATGTCTAGTCTCTTATAGTAGTCCCTCAGTGGTTGCTTAATGAGGTGGAAAAAATAACTTTTGAATTTTTATGGGCAGGAAAAGACCGTATAAAAAGGAAAGTAATGTATCAGGACTACGCTTACGGGGGGTTGAGAATGATGAATTTTAGACTTTTTGTGAAGACACAACGTATAATGTGGTTAAAACATTTATTATATGGAGAAAAGAATGCTGGATGGAAACTGTACTTTGATCACTGCTTTCGAACCGTAGGGGGGAGATTTTTGTTTTTATGTAACTACGATACGTCCAAATTAACACTGAAAATACCTCCATTTTATTTAGAAATGTTGAAGGCTTGGCAGGATATGGGAAAATTCAGATACTCTGAAAATGAAGTGAATCCCATAATATTTAATAACAGAAATATATGTATGAAAGGTAAAATGACTTTTGATAAAGACTTATTTGATAAAGGCATATACCATGTAAACCATATTTTTGATAATGGTCATTTGAAACCTGTGGCCCATTTCCAAAATATTGGGTTAAACGCGAATCAATTGCTTCAGATTATCGAAATTGCACATGTTATACCCACTAGTTGGAAGAACGCCACCCCCTCTGTTAAATTTCAGCAAGTTGATTTGTTTGATTTTGATATGAACCTAAATATTTCCAGTCAGATAACAATGTTTCAGGCTACAAAATCAAAGAAAATTTATGACTGTTTTGTCAAAGATTTACGTGAATCATATAACTTGCAAGTAAAGGATTGTAGTAGCAAATTTGACTTAACGGATAAAGAAATAAGTGATCTTTTCATAACAGCAAGATGCACAACACTTATCAGAAAACAGAGAGAATTTCAGTTCATGCAATTACACGGAGTCATATACACAAAAGTACAGCTAATGAAGTTTGGTTTTGTTGAGGACGATTTCTGTTCATTTTGCAAAAAGGACAAAGAAACCTACTTACACTTATTTTCCAATTGTGGGAAGGTCAAAGAGTTATGGCAATTTACTATTGAACACTTTGATTTAGTTGAATTAAGGGATATGAAGTGGCGAGATATATTTTTAGGATTATCGGGCAACTCAAATAGAATTAAGTGTGTGAATAGCATTATAATTTGGGTAAAATATACAATTTTTAAATCAAGGGCAGAAGGTCATTTACCTTCCAGTATCAAGATACAGAAAATTATTGCGGATTTTATAGGGGAAGAAAAGGAATTAGCTACGAAAACGGGTAGGTTGTCAGTACACCTACAAAAATGGGAAGAACTAAAGGTAAATATGAGTGTGAACGGGTAACCTTATTGTAATTGTGTTGTGTGTGTGTGTGTGTGTGTGTGGGTGTGTGTGTGTGTGTGTGCGTGTGGGGGGTGGGCGTGTGGTGTGTGTATGTGTGTGTGTGAGAGAGAGAGGGAGGGTGTGTGTGTGTGGGGGGGATGGATAACCTATGAATTGTATCTTTTTTTTGTATGATGTCAGCCTGTATTAGTTCCATTTTGCAATGAAGAATTATTTTTATTAATTATACGTGTATACATGTATATACATGTGTATTAATTTTCGTGTTCATGGGGTATTTTATGAAAAGATTTCATTCAATGTTTTCTTTAAATTTTTTCGAATTTCAATTATTCATTTATAGAAAATGTTACAAGAAAATCTGTTTTAGTTGTCATATGCATTTACTTTCATTGAAATGTTGAATTATGATTTATGTATAATTATCAGTGAGTGGAATCAAAATAAAGATCATTGAAAAAAAAAAAAGTGAGAGAGAGTGAGAGAGAAGGGAAAAATGTGTGTTTGTGTGTGTGAGAGAGAGAGAGAGAGAAAGAGTCAGAGATGGGGGGGGGGGGGAGATAAGGAGGAAGAAAGAGAGGTGGTAGAGAGATGAGGAATGAGAAAGGGGGAAATGATACATTAGGTGGTAGAAAGAGAGAGAGAGAGAGGGGGGGGGGGGCAGCGGGAGTGCCAAGGGGGTAGGTTCCACCGCAACATTATTTCAGTTTCCCTGCCAGGTACCCTTACGAAAAATTTTGGAAAATTGCAAAAAAGATAGAGAGAAAATGAGAAAGAGAAGGAGAGGTAGATGTTTTCATTTTTCCAAGTGCTTCCATGAAAACATATAGAGAGCCGATCTGCAACATTTTGTTGTGCCCGTTATACAGGAAACCATAACATGTTTAGGACCATCACCATACTGTCCCAGGTAGGGTTGTTAACGCTGTCAAGACATCTTGGACTAAGACCACATCCTTCACCTTCCACCCTAACCGGAAATATTCTAGTTGTGTCCCTGGTCGTTGGTTTGATCAGTTCCAACATCTTGGCCTGAGCTCAAAAGAGCGTTCAACCTGGAGTCTGGATCGGCAAGGAGTGCTGCCGGAGTATCCATCTCCAGGACTGAACCATCATCTAAGACTAGAATACGATCAGAGTCTAGGACTGTGTGAAGACGATGAGCTATGGTCAGTATTGTGCAGTCTGAAAAGACTGTTTTGATTGTACTTTGGACCAGACTGTCTGTTTCAGCATCAACAGCTGCGGTCGCTTCGTCAAGGAACAGTATCTTAGAATTGCGCAGGAGGGCTCTAGCTAGACAAAGCAGTTGTCTTTCGCCAGCGGAGAAGTTGGATCCGTTTTCCCTCACAGGGACTTTGAGTTGTTGTTGGATACTAGTGATGCTTTGCTTCATGTATGTTTTACCTAATGCATCCCAAATCTGAGCGTCAGAGTACTGATCGTATGGATCTAGGTTGAAACGAAGAGTTCCTGTAAATAGAACTGGATCCTGAGGGATTACAGAGATCCGTGAACGAAGCTCCCTAATACGGATGCTAGCAATGTCAAGGTCATCTATAAGGATTCTACCTGACGTTGCTTCGACGAGACGGAAGAGGGCTACTGCGATGGACGATTTACCTGATCCTGTTCTTCCAACAATTCCTATTTTCTCTTTAGAATGAACATGGAACGAGATATCTTTCAACACTGTTGGGAGGTTGTCTCGATATTTGAGTTCTAGTGAATCAACTGTGATACCTCCGTGTTCAGGCCAATCCTCAATAACACTTTGTTCATTTCGGGTATTTCCCTCTGGTATCAAGCTATCAATATAATCGGTGATGCGTTCAATGGATGTGAAGCGGGCCTGTGTGATGGTAATGAGTCGAACTGAAAACTGAAGCGTACCCAAGAACTGTACAGAGTAAGCAAGAGCTAGTCCCGCAAAAGCGGCAGCAGTAGTGTTATGTGTAAAAACAACAGAGAGACCAAGTACGAGTTGGGCGATTGCTACACAAGAGTCCAATCTGAAGGCCAACCATCTCTGGCCTAGTGTAAAGAGCATCTTTGGGATCGCGCTGGCGTCTAGAAGATCGTGACAGCGTTTATTAAACAACTTCTCCATGCCAAAGGCCCGGATGGTACTCTGAGCCTCGACTGCAGCTTTAACCTGACTGATGAGTGGTGACCGTTTGATGTTTTCAATGCGTTTGATATCCCGAATAGCTGGTAGATACATTCGAGACAAAAACACGAGGACAAGAGCAATGAGAGCAACGAAGATGATAAACCACGGAAAGACCATGATGACGATGACGATACCTGAAAGTACGCTGAGGAAGGTCCAGATGGCCGACTCGAGAGCGTGCGGGACTTCGTTGTCTGCTTCATCAATGTCCCGAGAGAATCGATTTAGGACCCTTCCCGACGGAGTTGTATCAAAGAATTGCATAGGACAACTGAAAACCTGCTCGTAAAGTGACCGATGAAGGTTAAACGACGCCCTTTGCGTGATAATTACATAATGTACTATTCGAAGACCACAAATTACAAACACACTGAGAAAGCTATAAACATAGACATCCCGGTAAAAACCGAAGCTAGGATTCTTCAGAATATCAGCTTCATCTGGAGAATGTAGGTGGGTGCCATTTTGAGTGATACCACTACCCTGGCTGAGCCAGTGACTTAACCAGACGTTGTTAAAAGCAGCACTTGCTGGTGAGAGAACAAATAAGAGCAAAGAGAACAAACATGGAAGGATGCCTCCTGCGTATTTGCAATAGGACAGATAGATCCCTGTACTGACTGCACCCTGCTTCTGAGTCTCTGTGTCCACCAACTGACCCCCATTGGTTTCATCTAGACACTGTTTTCTAGGAACTCTTGTCGAGAAGTTTGCCACGAGGTCTGTGTTTTCTGTGCGTTCGTCGTCGCTCTCGAGGCTGATGTAGTCGTCTGCTGTTTTATCGTGGTCCGAGCCAAAATTTCGTAGAAGGCGAGCATACTCGGCGTCGTTGCTCATGAGCTGCGCGTGTGTACCCTGTTCAATCACCCTTCCGTTGCTGATAACAATCACCTCATCACATCTGCTCAGGTACTAAGAAAATACAAGAAATAAAGACAGGAAAATTTTTCCCATTTATAATTTCTATGGTCATCGCAGATTCATTTTTACAATATGTTAAAATCTTGGAATGCCAGTGCTAGTGTAGCCTGTCGTTTTCCTTTTCTTTTTTCTTTTCTTTCTTTCTTTTTTCTTTTAGCAAAAGGTAAATGAGAAACGGGGAGATAGAGATATGTGAAATTAATGTATCTATTTGCTTCAAATTCGTTCTCGAGAGTAAATTGATTCCTCTTCATTACTGTATACGCCTTTGGAAGAATATTATTGGGTCAGCAAGAACTCCCCAGAAAATGAAAATAAGCTTATGTCAACAAGTTTGATAACAAATATAATACAACGTACTGTGTTGCACTCAGATTTGGTATTCTTAATTAATAATGTCAATTATGTATCCCTTGATACAACCATTTCTATAGCTGGGCCTACCCAGAGAAAAAAACATTACAGAGTTACATAAGACTTCTCATAAAAAAGCAGATAAACTTACCTGGAGATTGGATGTGACTAAAAGAACGGTCTTGTCCTTGAGGATACCTGTAATACACTCTGTGTAGATGTGTTCTGCTACCCTGGTATCAACTGCACTCAGTGGATCATCCAGCAGGTAGATGTCCCGATCAGCGTACACAGCTCGAGCCAGGTTCAAACGATGTTTCTGCCCTCCACTCAGGTTGATACCACGCTCGCCGATCTCTGTCCGATCACCGCACGGAAGTGTTGCAATGTCGTCACTCAGACAACATACCCTGATCGCTTCCCAGTATCGCTCTTCCTGGTGAAGTCTCCCAGCATCATCTTCAGTCTCGATTTCATCGTCGTCATGGTTACCGAACATGGTGATGTTTTCACGCAATGTTGCATTGAAAATATCTGGTTGTTGAGAGGTGTATGCCAAAGACCCCGCTATGGCTACGGACCCTTCTAAGATAGGCGTCTGTTGAAGTATGGTGTGTAGTAAGGTGGTTTTACCGCTCCCTACGCTTCCGCATACACCAAGAAGAGATCCCTTGACAGATAGTTAAAAATAATTATCATAAACAATGTTTCATCAAGAACTACCATCATCTTGTATAAAAACACCCCCCCCCCGAAAAATGGGGGGGGGGGGGGGGGTGGGGTGGGGGTAAAGACCTTTTATAGACATTTATTTAAAACATCTTTGTTATAAGTGTTTGTTGTGCATTGGGGTTCACATACTTTTGAGCAGGGGCGGCGCTACAGGGGGGGCAGGGGGCGGCCGCCCCCTATCATTTTTCAAGCGAGCAAAAAAAAAAAAAAAAAAAAAAAGAGGAAGAAGGGGGGAAAAAGGAGAAAGAGAAGGGGAAATGGAGAAGAGAACGCTAGACCATGCAATTATGACATAACTGTTATAGTCCTATTTGTTATTTCAAGACCCTCGACGTGTGACGTTGCTATACGCGTCATTTTGCCCCCCCCCCCTATTTAAATACCCTGGCGCCGCCCCTACTTTTGAGGAATCCTTATCCTTCTCTTTTCATTTTTTCCTGAAACCCTAGGCCTATTGTAAATATGACGAGGCACAACAAAAACCAACAAAAAGTCACCAGATATTAATTTTTAGTTAAGGCCTGATTCTGAAAGAGGAGACTTTCAGCTTTAAAATGATGGATGTCCCTAACCCACTGTACAAAGAGTAGATTGCCCAGTCCCACAAAATGTTACTTTGAAGAAATAAGGGTTTAAAGTTTGCAGTCTATTGAAGCACTCTGACTTGCGAGGTATTGTGCAAAGGTAACAAAAGGAGGATTAGAACTCAGTAGAAATTTCTATGAACAAATTATCACATTGTCCTAAAACTTCGCATTCTAATGAAGCATATCCTGCTCATCAGTGGGCAAGTACCAACACAAGAACTTATTCTGTTTTAAAGTTATTGGAGATCAAAATGAGACAAGTATTCCGGGTTTTTAAAAAGAAAAATAATACAAAAAATCCAGAGAAGAGAAACATAGGTCTACTATAAAATGTAAAAAAATATCACTTTTAGCTTGTTTGGTCCCTCGAAATGTTTTTATTTACTTAGAAAGAAGTATACTCTTTCAGGAAATACCCAAAACTAAAATTGGACCATGTCAACCAAAATCACCTGTATTGAGCTCTCACTGAAAATCACACAATGCGACTTTTTGGTGGTTTTGTGGTGCCTTGTCACAAATGCACATGATATTGTCTAATGTAATTGATAACTTTCATGAATGTGCAGGATACTTCATTTACGTTATACATGTATAAGGGGAAATGATTCTTACTTTTCTGACTATTACCGATACATTATTCAATACGCATGTTGTGAAGAGGTTTGATGACGGATCGCTTTCTCTGTCTGTGACGTCATGCCCTTCATCTGTATCCTAGAAGTCGTGAGGGTGGTTAAACAACAGGAGAAAATATAAATCCATTATATCTTTGATGAATGACAATAAGTCATGTTTACTTCCAAAGGATTCTTGACGCTCAAGACATGCAAGACGATTAGATCATGTAGATAGAGGTATTTCCATTAGGGGTAAGAAGGTATCAGGGACTGATCCAGGATTGTCAGAGAGATGGGGATTTTTATTTTCCTCATGAACGTTATTTCGGGAATCCCGTCGGCCCTCCACGACTTCCTTAACCCCTTCAGGACAGGAGTTATTCAAGGGATAAATTGATAAGCTTTTGTTCTTCAAATTGGCAACAATAGTATTTTTCTTTTATAGTTATATGTTTTGTTCATTGTTCTAATAAAAAAAAATCATGTCTCTGTAAACACTATACAAGGGCAGAAATTGTGTCCAAAAGTCCAAAATTGCATTAAAAAACAGTGATTTTGAACCTCTTAAAATGTTGCCAATTTAAGGATTTCGAAGCTTATTTTCCTTTTTAAAATTCCTGACGTCAAACACAATGGTCATGCAAGAAAAAATGACATATTTTTGAGCCAAACCACAAAATGTGGACAATTGTCTCGAAGAGGACGGGCAGGGGGATAAGTGCATATTTCGGGAATACTCAGCAGTGGCGGATCTACGGGGGGGGGGGGGGGGGGGGGGGGGGTTAAACCCCCCCCCCCCCCCCCCTTGAGCTGCCAAGTAAACATTTAATGTGCATAGGAATAACACTATTACGTAATACCATCAATATTTCACATGATGACTAGTTAGTTTCAAAGTTGGTAACGGAAGGTTATAATAAATAAACAAGAAAGAATTAAAACCATTAAAACATTTGTGAACATCGCATCTAGTCAGGCGTCTGTTAACGATTTTTAACGATATGTGATTTGGCCATAATGTATATTTCAAATTGGTAACGTATGTTACATTAACGTTGTTTGAATACAATTTTGGTCTTAAAAATGATTGCTAAGCTCACCCAGAACCTCATATATATGGTGGAAATATAAGTTTGCTACCAATTTGGATAGTTGTTACGTATATCCTACACACATTTTTTACGTATGATAAAGTACGTTTACGGTTACATCACGAAAGTTACATCGTGACCTTCAATTGGCTGAATAAGCAACATTTAGTTGAACTTAATTTTAATTTCTACTTCACTGGCATGGCCAGTATAATCATTTACATCATAGAGGTTACCTATATTTAAGATTTGTGGTACTATACAAGTCAACATAATGTTACACTGTCATAAATCTACCTTTTTATCACGAATCTTTCTTATATTCCCAGTTACTTTTCTTTAGTATCTTGACTTTTAAACATGTGGTTAGAATTAGACCAAAAAGAAATAACACACACTGGAGAGGAAAATTTCAAGTGCAAATATTGTGAGAAGATATAATATTATTCAACTCATCTGGTAACTTATTAAGTTGATAACCAAACACACGATAACTCTGGATATAACTGTGTATTAAACTGTTACTTGATCTAAAAAGACGTTATTATGGACTGCTTTTTATGGTCTCCATTGCGTTAGTAGATGCCAGGAAAACATCACTTACAGGGGTTCAAATAGCAAAAAAAAAACAAAAAACAAACAAACAAACAAAAATTAAAATCGGTGCGACGCTACGCGGCTCACAGACATCGCCGTTTCGCGCCTTGTGGACGATGCTCTGCATCGCCGTTGGGACAAACCCAGGGACCGCGGAGCCAGGGCCGGGGGGGGGGCGAGGATGGGGCTGTAATTCCCCCCCCCCCCAATTATTTTGGCAAAAAAGAGAAAAAATAGAGCATGCAAGTATGCTTAAAATCGCAAGCTGGCAACCCTAAAAATGAAAAATCTCCCTACTGTGGGAGGGGGGTATCCCCCCCTCCCACACCCTCCCCCCTCGCTTGCTTCGCTCGCTCGGGCTCGGTCGCTACGCTCCCTCGCAATACCCAGCTCAGCCCCTCAAACCCCCCCCCCCCCTTGGAAAAAAGCTAGATCCGCCCCTGCTCAGACACATGGTTGTGGAGGGGGGGGGGGGGGGGGGGGAGGGGTGTAGGATTCACCTATGGATTACGAAATCCCTGGTACCTTTGCTATGATATGATAATGGTTTTTTAGGATACCAGGTAAAGGTTCGTGAAGTAAAATTGATTTGTCGGTCTTACACGAGTTGTCTCGCCTTGATCCTTGCCGCTGACTTTACCGCAGTCATCCAAAGCAACCGACACAGATTTCATCTCAATCGCGCTGGACCGGTCGCTGACGCTATCGGTGATAGGTAGAATCTCTTCTTGAAGCAATAAGTTCTTGATTCGTGGTATGGACACCAGGATATCACTGAAGTACTGAAAACCATATTGAGTCATGGTCAGCATTGAGCGCATGCTGTAGATGATGGCTAAATAGGTTAACACCTGAAAGAAGACAGAATTAAGATGGTATCATTATAAGATTGTTGCTAAGAGAGATCCATGTCATTTTAGTGCGAGTATAGTCATAATGGTGGATATCTTGCAGTTCATGTTGATAAATTGTATGTTCGTCTGTATTATACTTTGTAAATCATAATCTACATCACTTCAAAAGACCAGGGGGGCGTTTCATGAAAGGACTTGTCAGATATTTTATCCGACAAATTTGCTCTCAGCCAATCAGATGCAAGGATTTCAGTAGCTTATAACAGTTGTCGGATACAACTTCCTTTCATGAAACGCTCCCCAGTTGAGCCCATACAATCCATATTAATAATGTTAATTTTGTGTAGTTTCTGCTGACACAATTCTTTTTAATGCCGAGTGAGAATTCTTACGTTTTAATATGGCAAATAAAATGCCGGAGATTTTGAGTAAACTCACCTGGTCTGAAGAAAGACTCTCCTTAAGTAAGACTTTCAGCATAACTGTGGTGACAACGGCTACAACTGGAACAACAATGTTGAAACTCTTTTGTATACCCCGAAGGATGCCCAAACCAACTAGATGTCTCAGTTCGCATCGACGGAGCTCTATGAAATTAAAAAGGCGAAAGCTTAGTTTTACTTTTTCTTCTGTTTCATAAACCTTACGGGAACCTGATTTTATTAATGATTATGATTACATGTAGCATCGATTCGTATTATTTTACATTCCATTCAGCCATCATATTAATACATGTGTATGTATTTCATGATGATGGATCCTAATTGGATACTTTCCATTACCCAATCAGGATTTACCATCTAACAATACGCAGATAGGTCCTCGAATCTGATTGGCCAATGGCAAAGTTCTTATACTGACTTGCTTTAGTGATCATCATTACATCTACAGTTTCGACATTTTAGATCTCCGCCTTTGGTTTCCAATCTCTTTCCGGAGAAGCCAAAATAACTGACATTAAAGGGGCAGACCAGGGAGGTAGAAAGTTTAGATTATAATAACTGTCGCTATAATTATGACATTCGATGCCAATGATTCATTTTTAACTTATCTGTTATTTAAAAAAAAGAGTCGACGCCTAGACCAATCGTAAAATTTGTGTAACGATATTTTGGTCTAAATGGGTTCCTGGTAATGTTTTGACCTACCATTGACCTTCTCCTCAAAGCAGTCTTCCCATGCATACATCTTGATGAACTTGATGTTAGTCAGCATCTCACTAATAATCTGAACTCGTTTGTCTGTCTCTTTCATCATGCGTGTACGGTAGATAACTTTACCACCGGTCAATGCGAACTGTAAAGAGAACAACACAAAAGACGCTGCCTCTTACCGCATGGTGACGAACCTGTTATTGCAGACATTGCCGTCATTCGTTATACTTTCACCGACAATGACAACAGGGCAGGGGCGGATCTAGCTTTTTTCCAAGGGGGGGGGTTTTGAGGGGCTGAGCTGGGTATTGCGAGGGAGCGTAGCGACCGAGCCCGAGCGAGCGAAGCGAGCGAGGGGGGAAGGTGTGGGAGGGGGGATACCCCCCTCCCACAGTAGGGAGATTTTTCATTTTTAGGGTTGCCAGCTTGCGATTTTAAGCATACTTGCATGCTCTATTTTTTCTCTTTTTTGCCAAAATAATTGGGGGGGGGGGAAATACAGCCCCATCCCCGCCCCCCCCCCCCCCGTCCCTGGCTCCGCGGTCCCTGGGTTTGTCCCAACGGCGATGCAGAGCATCGTCCACAAGGCGCGAAACGGCGATGTCTGTGAGCCGCGTAGCGTCGCACCGATTTTAATTTTTGTTTGTTTGTTTTTTGTTTTTTTTTTGCTATTTGAACCCCTGTAAGTGATGTTTTCCTGGCATCTACTAACGCAATGGAGACCATAAAAAGCAGTCCATAATAACGTCTTTTTAGATCAAGTAACAGTTTAATACACAGTTATATCCAGAGTTATCGTGTGTTTGGTTATCAACTTAATAAGTTACCAGATGAGTTGAATAATATTATATCTTCTCACAATATTTGCACTTGAAATTTTCCTCTCCAGTGTGTGTTATTTCTTTTTGGTCTAATTCTAACCACATGTTTAAAAGTCAAGATACTAAAGAAAAGTAACTGGGAATATAAGAAAGATTCGTGATAAAAAGGTAGATTTATGACAGTGTAACATTATGTTGACTTGTATAGTACCACAAATCTTAAATATAGGTAACCTCTATGATGTAAATGATTATACTGGCCATGCCAGTGAAGTAGAAATTAAAATTAAGTTCAACTAAATGTTGCTTATTCAGCCAATTGAAGGTCACGATGTAACTTTCGTGATGTAACCGTAAACGTACTTTATCATACGTAAAAAATGTGTGTAGGATATACGTAACAACTATCCAAATTGGTAGCAAACTTATATTTACACCATATATATGAGGTTCTGGGTGAGCTTAGCAATCATTTTTAAGGCCAAAATTGTATTCAAACAACGTTAATGTAACATATGTTACCAATTTGAAACATACATTATGGCCAAATCACATATCGTTAAAAATCGTTAACAGACGCCTGACTAGATGCGATGTTCACAAATGTTTTAATGGTTTTAATTCTTTCTTGTTTATTTATTATAACCTTCCGTTACCAACTTTGAAACTAACTAGTCATCATGTGAAATATTGATGGTATTACATAATAGTGTTATTCCTATGCACATTAAATGTTTACTTGGCAGCTCAAGGGGGGGGGGGTTTAAACCCCCTAAACCCCCCCCCCCGTAGATCCGCCACTGGACAAATACCGTACCGACCCTACCAACACTGGCGTATTGGTGGGAGGGGGGGGGGGTTGGGGGGCTGCAGCCCCCCCCCCCCAAAGTTCCACGGCAAAAGAAAAGGGGGGGGGGAAGGGGGATTCAAGAAAAAAAAATGAAAAATTTGAAATTACCTATCGATTATAGGTCTAGATTTGTGATAAAATTACATTTTCATTAAAAAAGGTCGATATTTTTTGCTCGCTCGCTTCGCTCGCTCGAAGATATTCAGAAATTTGCCGCGTATGCTTATATTCAGCCCCCTCAATTTTTTTTGGCTCATTACGCCACTGCCTACCAAATTCCTATATTCAATCCTAATTCCAGAACATTTCAGGGACTATCATACTCCTCCAGTTCTATAACTATAGCAATTAATATGACATCAAGAATGACAAACATCACCATAGCCGTCGTAACCATAATCATCATAATCATCCTTGTCATCTTCTTTATCATCATCATCGCCGTGGTTCATAAGTTATATAATCATCTGAGGAATGTAACACTTTTTGACAGTTGACGATGGTGGCGACGACGATTTTGCGGAATAAAATTCATTTACAATACATTACCAAAAAAATTACACTGCCAAAAAGGTTAACACATCGTTTTAGATTGTATTGCAGTTGCATTATCAATTTCCTTCTTTTAAAGCCATCTTCCGGTATTGTACCTGCAAACGATATATAAAATACCGGTATCACTATCAACCTAGTTTCCAATATCACCACCAATTCTCTCTCTTCAAATATCATATAATATCTGCATTAAATCTACCAAACTCCATCATTTTGGCATTGGGTATACTAAATGTATGAGAGCTATAAGTATCTAAGAGGAAATTGGGAATACATAAAAGCAATTCAGAGTTCCAATTTTTCGTCTGTCTCACCAAATATTTTCTCGCATACACACACAAATTCAATTTAACCAATTTATCCGCATTTTATACAGTATTACTACATACCTGTGCCATGTATGTCAGCACGTAGACCAACATCCCAACCAGAGCTGATGGACCTATGATGTAAGTAGTGAATACGCATGCGCATAGGAATACCGCCGGCCCTCCGATGATGAGGGGTGAAAAGACCATACCCTTGATGACAAGAAGTGTGTGAGAGACATTGCTAAGAAATTAGGGTTAGAGCAAGCAATATCATCAAAATGAGCATAAGCAAGGCATATTGTAATAAATTGAATTTACAAGGCTCTAATTCGTCTTGATATAAGTAATGAGTAGCCGAATTAATACTGTTTCATGAGATGTGTTTCCTGATGAAGCTCAGTATCACTGTTGAGTAAAATATTTCCATTATCCCAATGGCTCGGTCCGCATGCAAAACAAAGTTAACTCATTTTGGAACACAAGATAGAATATTTGTTCCAAAAAGGTTTTATTTATTTATTTTTTATTTATGGGGGGGGGGGGGGTGCTTACATCATAGAGTCTATTTCCATCGTTGACGCATAGATTCACAATCTCACCCATCGATGTCTTGTGGAACCCACGTAACCGCAGTACCTTCTGGAATAAAAGCGTCACCACACCTCCTCGTAGCCGCATCCCGGTGGTAGCCCCTATATAGTAGTTCGCACCCAAGGTAATGTTGTATATAGCTGTGAAGAGCATGGCGCTGACCGCATACAGAATACCGCGGTACACAGGCGCAGCTGCATCCTCGGAATACCGAAGAAGTCCACGAATAGAAACGGCCTAAAGCAAACAGAAAGTGAGAAAAACTTTATAGATGGGCCTACTATTATGGGTTATGACTATGAAGTACAATCATTTTCAAATTGCATGTTTCGCACTTTGAAAAAAAAAATTACAGCATATTCGTAAATTCGTCTTTTAATACACTATAACGGATAATCATATGTGTATGGAAACTTACAAATTCTTCCGGCATTTAAAGACAGTCAGCTCGTTTGAATATAGGCCTATATAGTGATGTTTTATTCAAGCTTTTAAACGCACATGTAACTACCTACCGAAAGAAGAAAGACTGCCATCTGGCTAATCACAATCATCAGCATACTGGTAAGAATACGCCACGATACGAATCGCAGTATGACGCGTCCAAGTGACGCTTTTACCGCGTCACCGCCGCAACGTTTGATTTCTGCCTCCCATAATCGAGCAAACACCTTGGCGCATTTCTCCGCCGAGTCCTCGGGCAAGATATGATAGAGGTCATCGTCGTTAAGTCCATGTTTTCTGGCGGCGCGGAACAACGGCGTTAACCACTGCGATGTTATGATGCTGATGAAGTTACCGGTGGCCCATGGTTTACTACTGGACAGATGTTTAGTATCGGTGTTGTTACCCGTCTGTTCTTCGGAGCCATCTCCTTTTCTTTTGTCCAGAAGTCCGTTTGTCTCCTCTGAGTCATTCTGCTCTCTGATTCTCTCATACTTTCTCTTTGTCATGTCCTCTCCCTCACAGAATATTTTCCCGTCGGTGTAGCTCACTGCCCTTTACGAAAATTGAATGAGAAAATGAAGAAACAAATGTCAGCTTTGACATCTTTATAATCATGTTTCACACAAGGGCAGACTGGTCATGGGGAGTTTGAGGAATTTTCCAGGCGGGTCACTTATTATTTGGGCTCGACAGCCGGTTGATCAACAACAAAAAGGAGAACATAATATATAATAGTCAGGTCTGTTAAGCCCTTTTTTTTTTTTTTAGTTTTGAGGGAAAAGTTTACTAAAGCACCAAACTTTGCAGATGTACTTGTTAGGACAATAGCTTCATTTTTTTCCCACAGGACCCATCGAATCAAACCACATCTTCATTCAAAATTATGCTAATTTATGAGATTTACATGCATTAAATCAGTAAGTCCATTGACAAGGTAAATATCAATGGCTTAGAAATGTTCCAAACTTTCTATATGTATTTCTTGTGGCAATAGCTTTATTTTTTCCAACAGGACCCACGGAATTAATCTCATCTTCATGCAAAATTATGCTAATTTATGCCAATGATAATAATATGTACCTAGACACGGTAAAAATCAAAATGTTTGAAAATGTACCAAACTTTCCATATTTATTTGTTTCAGATTCAGATTTCAGATTCAGATTTTATTGACTGTTTTCAATCATATTAACATAATACTGTAGTGCATAACATAAAATGAATACAATAACAACAATATGAAGAGCTGACATGCAAAAGAGACTAAATCCATTTTTTATAATTTGGCAGTTTTTTGCATGCTTACATAGACATTCACCATGTGCATCAAACTGACTATAGTCCAACTCCCAAAAGTTTCAGGAAGTTTATTAAAAATGGACATGAAATTCATGTTTTCATTCAAAAGGGCCTAAATCCAAAACACTTTTCATGCAAAAGGGACTAAATCCACTTTAGCTAATTCTTCGTAAATCAAGGTTTTTTATTTCACACAATTCTATGTTTCCATTCAAGAAGTTCTTCTACTATGTTTAAGAGTCATCAATATAGGTAACAAAATGACAATTTAAAAAATCCTGCAGATGTCTTAAATTTTATATAATTTTCTAAATTAATTATTGTTTTGGATTTAGTCCCTTTTGCATGAAAAGTTGGATTTAGTCCCTTTTGCATGAAAAGTCCTGAGGGGTAATAGCTGTACACAAGGTTTATCATGAACATGAAACTACCTCTCTTATTCCCTACCCTTCCTATTGTCAGTCTATCTCTTTAAATGGTTTATTGGACTGTTGGAACCTCTGCCCGATATAGCAACAACTTGAAATTGATTGGAATTTGAGCCCCAGTAGCAGTTAATGCCCTAGTGAGGTCGTTCATTGCAAGTCCCTTGTCGACTTTCACAGCTCTGTCCATATAACCAGAAAGTAGCTTGCCCTACATAGCAACAACTTTTTACCTTCCCTTTCCCATCACAACCTTCATTCTTCATTACTATCATCAGCATTATCGTCATCACCGTCATCATAATCATTATCATCACCATCATTATCATCATCATAATCATCCTCGTAATCAATTTAATTATCTTTGATGTTTTAGAATTAATAATCCCATAACAGTTAACATACATGTAGTTGATGCAATAATAAAACTGTAAGCATCAGCTTAACCATTTTCAACTTCAAACTCTCTTAAAATCGCTTTCACCTGTACATCAAAATACAATGATCAACATAATAGCATGTACAAACAAAAATAAATCATACAAGAGACAATTAAGTGCAAATTTCATTATCATTTTTTCAACTCAAATAACTTTAACACTGTTTGGCAAGAAAAATGTACAAATTACAAATTCTTTTTTTTTTTTCAATCAGAAGGCATGAAAATAAACAGTAATGAAGAATGAAGGTTGTGATGGGAAAGGGAAGGTAAAAGGTTGTTGCTATGTAGGGCAAGCTACTTTCTGGTTATATGGACAGAGCTGTGAAAGTCGACAAGGGACTAGCAATGAACGACCTCACTAGGGCATTAACTGCTACTGGGGCTCAAATTTCAATCAATTTCAAGTTGTTGCTATATCGGGCAGAGGTTCCAACGGTCCAATAAACCA
Source organism: Heliocidaris tuberculata (assembly GCA_025618425.1). NCBI lineage: Eukaryota > Metazoa > Echinodermata > Echinoidea > Camarodonta > Echinometridae > Heliocidaris > Heliocidaris tuberculata. The sequence continues at coordinate 31,110,117 of CM046848.1, forward strand.
TTTAAAGAGATAGACTGACAATAGGAAGGGTAGGGGATAAGAGAGGTAGTTTCATGTTCATGATAAACCTTGTGTACAGCTATTACCCCTCAGGACTTTTCATGCAAGAAAGGGACTAAATCCAACTTTTCATGCAAAAGGGACTAAATCCAAAAAAATAATTAATATAGAAAATTATATAAAATTTAAGACATCTGCAGGATTTTTTTAATTGTCATTTTTGTTACCTATATTGATGACTCTTAAACATAGTAGAAGAACTTCTTGAATGGAAACATAGAATTGTGTGAAATAAAAAACCTTGATTTACGAAGAATTAGCTAAAGTGGATTTAGTCCCTTTTGCATGTAAACTCTTCATATATAACAATGATGTTTTTCCATAGATTTGTGCCTACAGATTAATTTTTTTCCACAGGACCCATCAAAATAACTCACATCTTCATGCAAAATTTCCCAAATTTATGCACATTATGGAATTACCTGTACATGTATCCAAAGTGTTAATGTCATTCATATTGTACGTATTCAAGAGCTTCAGCTCTTTAATACGTACAATAATTGCATTATTGCATACTCTGAAAAAATGAAATTCAACCTTGTCTTTTCAATTACCTGACCTTGTTTACCAGTGAGTATCAAATTGGAAATGCTGGTATAGTTGGTTATTGATATACCATTGAAATTTTGTTTTATGCATTAATTTGTAGACAAATTACTGAATGTGTGGTGTTTTTTTTGCATAAATTAGCATTTTTAAATAGGGTGCCATTCACAGATTTCATGGCACCCAATCTAAAATGAACGCCTTTAATACATATGACTCGCAGGCAAAAAAAAAAAAAAAACGCTTTTGTAAATTTTGTCCCCAAAATTTTGTTCACAGACTTGACTAAGAGGAATGAATTCAAACCAGAATTGACGCAGGATACTCGAGTGTTTAAGCTTTCGTCTTTCGACTTTCTCAGGATTTATTCTATCGTTGACAGATGTCAAGGTCAGAATAAATGTATTATGCAAAGTGAATGGTTGGGTTAGGGTCATCATCATGGATGCGGGCTAACTCGGCACTAGGGCGAACTCGGCCTTGGCGGAAAATCGCCGCGGAGTGAGCCCAGAGGGTTAAAGTGATCGCAAACACTTGTGTTGAATTTTGCATTTAATTACACATTTCAAAACACTTAAATTCAAATTATTTGATATCAGTGTGTAAAATGATTAGCAAAGAAGTAATGTTGACAATTTCAAAAAGTAAAATTATGCAAAACATGAAATTTAAGGCTAAAAAATGGTACGGTGCGTAGCGTGGATTTCAACTCTCGAAACATAATCACCGCGCAGTGCCGAGTTCGCCCTAGTGCCGAGTTAGCCCGACCCCATCATCACAATATATATATATATATATATATATATATATATATATATATATATATATATATATATATATATATATATATATATATTCTCACGATTGTATAATTTTCACAAGAGTTACCAAAGCTGTTGATATATTTTATTTCCTTACATTTGTATACACATGTATATATAATATATATATATATATATATACAGCGAGAGAGGTGTGGATGTGTGTACCAATCAGTTGAACCATGTTAAATTTAGATATGTGAAGAGAGAATGATGGAACAGAATGAAGCAGGTCACTCGGTGTATTTACAAGCTTTCGGCTCCTGGCCTTCTTCAAGTTTATTTGCTAAATCAAACAGAATGAAACAAATAATAATAATAAGCAACTTAACAAAACTAAAAACAACAGAACAGAACTATCATAAAGCTGGCAACATAAATCAACAGGAGTAAGTGAAATTGAAAAGATTTTATTCGCCAAAACAAAACTAAAGACAACAGAACCGAATTGTTATAAAGCTGGCAACATAAATCAACAGGAGTAAGTGAAATTGAAAGGATGTTACTCGGCAGGAGTAAGTGAAATAACGAAAATGGAACTCAATAAGAACAAAAGTAAGCAAAGTAAACAATTACCTGACTTTTAAGGTCTAAGCAAATGTATATGTACTCTCGTGTATAATGTGTAGGTACATCGAGATACAACGACACAACACAGTACCCCAGGACACAGGACTTCACCTTAACAACATCTGGCACCCAATCCTTCATCTAGGCACCAATCCCACTTCATCTACTCACGCCACACTACCGCCAACTCTGCCGACAACCAGACTCGCCGCCCCGCCGACAACTAAGCCCACCACACAACCTACAACCCAGGCCGCCGCATCCCCCACACCCGAGATCGCAGCACCGCCGACACAACAGTGCCGCTACAATCTCCGCCCACGCCTACCCAACGTACACCGAGGAACTTCACCGCCGATCCGCCCGCCACCAATCCCTCCGTCGTCCACACTCACGCCCACACAACTCCCCGACGTCACAGCGCCACCACCGACACACCCGCCGCCGGCCCCACCGGCCGCCGATTCCTCCGACGTCCGCACTCACGCCATAAGAACCCCCCGCTCGTCTAGCATATATATATATATATATATATATATATATATATATATATATATATATATATATATATATATATATTTTTAAAAAATACAAAAAAAGAAGAGAGAAGTCAATTGTATTATTCAAATGATTAAATTTTGTTTAAAAAAAAAAAATATATATATATAGTTGGTGATAATAGTCAAAATTGACTGATTGCCATAAAACACTAATCAATAACATATAGCAAACTGGGCGTTGTGGCGTGCGCCTGTAATCCAGCTAACAGTGGAAGTTATAAACTGATTCAGCGGACCCAGGTTCGAAACTGAGTCACGTCTTTCGGATGGTGACGTTAAAGGTCGGTCCCCAGACGTAAATAATCATATCTGATTGATACACGTCTGTAAAAAACCAATTACACACACACACACAGCATCTGGGCGTTGTGGCGTGCGCCTGTAATCCAGCTAACAGTGGAAGTTATAAACTGATTCAGCGGACCCAGGTTCGAAACTGAGTCACGTCTTTCGGATGGTGACGTTAAAGCCCCTTTCACAATTGGTCTGCGACCGTTTGCGACCATTTGGTCGCACGACAGGCTGCAACAGGCTTCAATCGCCATCGATCTCATCAGGTCGCAGAAAGGCATTCACAAATGCAACAGCGGTCGTAAAACAAAAGCGACTAGAAGAGACCGTTGCACGAGTAAGTCGCATTTGCTCGCATATGCTCGTGCGAGTGGTCTTGCGTTCACATGCGAGTGTTGTACGAGTGATTGCGAGTGGCTTGACGCCAATCACAATAGTCGCACGATCGATTGCATGGTCGTGCGAGTGGATGTGAGACCATGCGATCGCTCGTGCGATTGAATGAGACCGGTGCAAGTGGTCGTGAGAGTATTCGTGCGAGTGGCGTGGGGTATAAAAACCCCCTCGACAATTGACCGGTAGTCAGTTTCAAGTTGGCCTTCTTAATAGTCAAGATGCCAAAGAAGAAAGTTACAAAGAAGAGAAAGTTGTTAGAGGAGGGCCCTGTTGCAGAGGATCATCTCCATAGTCCCCCTATATATACCCCCGAGGAATAGTCGCATACAGTCTCATACAGTCGTGCAACGGTAGTATAACGTTGTAAGATGTGCTGCGATCGGTCGTGCAACAGTCTCATGGTCTTAGCACAATCGCACCCATTCGCAAGACTGGTCGCTATAGGTCGCTAGCGCACGTGCGAGTGTTGCACGACCTCCAGCCCACCCACTGCGACTATTGAGTCGTGCAAACTCTCGCATCTAATCGTGCAATGTTGTGCAACACTCATACGAGAATCGCACGACTGGTCGTACGACCTAATGCGAGTGAATCGATCGCATCTGGTCGTGTCTGGATTTTGAGCATGTTCAAAGTTCAGATGCGACCAGTCACGACCGCCTCAGGTTCGTGCGACCGCCTGCCACGAATGCGAGTGGTCGCAAGACACCAAGCGATCGGTCGTGCAACACCCCGAAAAATCTGTTGCAGGCGGTCGCAAAATGGTCGCAGACCAATTGTGAAAGGGGCTTAAAGGTCGGTCCCCAGACGTAAATAATCATATATCTGATTGATACACGTCTGTAAAAAAGAACCAATTACACACAGCATCCTTCACTCCTGAAGACGGACAGTCAACCTGCCCGAAACGTCGAGTAACCTCTCTTCACTTCAACCTGCTACTACTCAAACCTTCGCTACTCAAGCCACATTCAGCTCATCTCATCTGGTTTACAGTCCTTTTCAGGACTTCACTCATTTTCAAGAAAGAATACCTCTATTTTCCTCTTCTCATCCTTTCTCGTCTTTCCATTTCAATTTCCATATTTCCTTTCTTCTAACTACACATGGTGAACCGTAAACCTTCTCCACGTTAATGTGTAGGTGTGTGTGTGTGTGTGTGTAATTGGGTTTTTACAGACGTGTATCAATCAGATATGATTATTTACGTCTGGGGACCGACCTTTAACGTCACCATCCGAAAGACGTGACTCAGTTTCGAACCTGGGTCCGCTGAATCAGTTTATAACTGTCACAAGCATTTCATTTTTTTGTTCTGACAGCAAAATTCTAAAATTTGTGTGAATTATACAAAGAAGAAATCCTTACAGGGAAAAGATGACTTATGACTATTTTGTACATGTAGGTAAATTCATGAAGGAAAAGGAGAGAAATAATAGTGTGAAATTACTCATTTCAACCTTGTGATGGCGGTATTGCTATTTTGGTAATAGATGAGTTAGACCATTTTTTTTTCTTAATTCTATGTGTTCTGCCACTTGATCAAGAGAGGGCGATAATTCATTAAATTCAGAGCTAATTGAATGTATGTATATAGCTCTGATTAAATTCTTGTAACAGGTGGGGGAAAACACTTCAGATTCCAAGACCCACCCAAGGGTGATTGTGTGTGTAGTGTACCCTATTGTATGTACAGAGTGAGTGGGCTCATTTTAGTTAGTTTGCTCTTTGAGTGAGGTTGTGTTCTGAGGAGCCAGTATACTATTAATACATGGTTGGGAGTGCGTTAGTGCGATCTGGCAACACAAAGGTTTTTATCGTGGTGTACTAACACACGAGGCGTAGCCGAGTGTGTTAGACACCACGATAAAAACCTGCGTGTTGCTGGATCGCACTAACGCACGAACTCACAACCATGTATTAATAGTTTTATAAAACGGGTCTACAATTTTAGTGTTTTCTTACAATCTTAGTGTTTGATCCGGATTAGCCGTGCGTTAGTCCCCTCGCCGTGCGTTATCACTTTTTTTTTGCACGGTCACGTGATGTTATTTGACCAATCAGGATGGCTACATTCTTGAACCCGTTTTATAACAAGCAATGACCCCCAGTTTGTGTTAATTCTGGAGGAGATTCCTACCCACCATGTTGGTGAGTTTAGTAAATTTTCTACCAAGTTTTATTTCAGTGCTAAAACCAGAAACTTGAATGTATAAAAATGCGATTTTCAACATGAATTTTTTAAACAAGAGTTTGTGCATGTCAAAAACTTTGAAAGAAAAATTAATGTTTGTTTTAAAGTCAGTCAGCTATACATGTACATGTTATGCTGTGAAGTTCTGATTATTTGTGAAGGCTTTTAATTCAGTCATTTATTAAAGTGATATTTAAGATAATATGAGTAGTTCAATATTGCTCAGATTGATGTGAATTTATGCTTACTTTTAATATATGGCTAGTAAGAATTTCACAGACAAATTAATAAAGTTTAGATATTTGTCTGTACTAGTTAATTAATAAGGTGGACAAATACTAAAGAATAAATTACTGTAAATAATATGATCTGTGAGAAAGTTGATTAATAAAATAAGGATATGCATTTTTGGATAATGGAAATTTATTCAATTTGTAAAAGGGTCCTTTGGTCAGGGGATTCTAGGACAACTACCCCCTAGACAACTACCCCCCGGACAACTACCCCCCGGAAAACCACCCCCTGGACGACTACCCCCCCTAGGACATCTACCCCCCAGGACAACTACCCCCCAGGACAATTACCCCCCAGGACAATTACCCCCCAGGACAACTACCCCCCAGGACAACTACCCCCAGGACAATTACCCCCAGGACAATTTTTTCGGGGGTAGCTGTCCAGGGGGTAGTTGTTCGGGGGGTAGTTGTCCGGGGGGTAATTGTCCTGGGGGGTAGTTGTCCTGGGGGGTAATTGTCCTGGGGGTAGTTGTCCTGGGGGTAGTTGTCCTAGGGGGTAGTTGTCCTGGGGGGTAGTTGTCCTAGGGGGGTAGAAGTCTAGGGGGTGGTTTTCCGGGGGGTGGTTGTCCGGGGGGTAATTGTCCAGGGGGTAGTTGTCCGGATACGGGTCAGGGAGCTGTTGTCACTGGGACAGCACCTCGAATATGGAGCTACTGCTACAAAGGCTTCAGTAATTTGATTTCCTGAACCATGGCGGTGAAGCTTTTATCTTCAGAATTTGTATCATGAGTTTCCATCTTGAGTTTCCAGTTGGACTCTGAAACGTCACGCAACTTCGTATCGATGACCACGCCTACTCTTCAATGACGATGGTCATCCAAGATTTCGCCAGCTATTTGGTACACCTTCAACCGTTCGAGGACTCGCGATAGCACCACGTCATTGACAGCGACAGGGCCCTGTCGTCAATCCTCATCGACAGAACTTTCAGTGGACTGAATCCATTCAAACAGGGAAGTCCTTTAATTCATGACCCTTTAATAATAACTATCAGTAACCAAATGATTAATTCTTACAATTCATTATAATACAATTCATTATAATTAATTCTGCATATGAGAAATGTTGTTCGATCTGTAATAGAGTTGTGAATATCTGACAATAACTTTCACAGCAACCAGTTAAAACATAAATTCTTTTGAATGAGAAGTTTTGATTATTTGATTGAATGCTCTTTGAACCAAATTTGATACAGTTGTAATAAACAGCTTGAAACCTTAAAATTCATTTGTACAGAGCAATTACTTTCGTGTACTTTGATCATGTCATAGCTCTCTTCACTATAAAAAAAGGATGCTTGGGGTATGTGAGGTCGTCTATGTGATTTTGGGTATTGGTAGCCGAAACATTAGTTAAACGAAAACCCAAGTTTGATCCTGACAATAACTTCCACTGTTAGCTGGATTACAGGCGCACGCCACAACGCCCAGTTGTGTTCTGAGCAATAATATTTAAATGTAATACGGACGTCATGTAGAGGGCGTTTACTACACAAGTAAATAAATGGGTGCGTCCGACCGGAACAATGTAAAAAACACTGATCTCTACAGAAAAAGTTCCAGCGTTGAGGGGATGATTAGGCAAGACAATTTGGCTTTAAGACGATTAATTTGGTTTTTACTCTCTACATGCGTGGAATCGCCGAGTCAACTGCGTGCGTGTCGTAAGGAGATATGGATAAAAGTATATGACGAAGAGGTGTAAAAAATAGCTTTATAATAAATGCATGCGAACATGTACATGCACAGTGCCCGTACACTGGTGTAAAGATCTTTATATATAATACGCTAAGGATTTGGGGTCTTTTTTTGAATTCGAATAGGCGCCTCCCCTGGCTCTTTAGGTCCCCACCTTTTGGTACCCACGGGCGGGGAATAGTCCCCAGATGGTTGGGAGGCACTTTTTAAGTGCTGAAGTGCCGTCCATATTTCATAAATTCATTTTTAAACATTGAATTTCCGGAGGGAGTAATATTTCTGTCGATGAAACAGCTCACTGTCGTAGCACGGAAAAAGTACCTTCTGTTATGCCCCCAACCCATACCAATTACCTGTGAAAGGGGGAAACTTCATTGGTGTATTGCCAAAGAACAAGGTGACGTATTCTCCATGGCCATATCCGCATGTGCATGTATATTGGCTTCAGTGTATACAGCACACGTGTTATTTGTTCGCACATGTACATGTACTGCTCCATATACTATTTGTAGCTTCATGGTTACATAACAGTTTAGTGCGTGTGTAACTCTATGGTTTCACGGCGGGGGGGGGGGGGGGGGGGGGGGGGGGGGGGGAATGGGGTGTGGTGGGTGGGGGGGGGGGGACATGTCTCATTGAAGCCGGTACACGTACATGAAAACGGATAAAAAGGGTACCTTTTCAACGAAAAGCGCATAACCCGGATTACGCGTTTAGGGTATCAAAAAAAAAAAAAAATCAAGAAAAAGGGTATAGCAAATTCAGAGATGATAGATCCGCGGAAGGGGGGGGGGGGTGAGTTCGGTAGTGTGTTCCAAAGTAGGTTAAATTTCTTTTACGGTTCCTTTTTGGCTAAAAAGAGGTCTATGATAATGATGTAATGCTCAAATAGGAAGTAAAATACCTTAAGCAAGATATAAAATCGCCGTTAATAATGGTATAAAAATCAGAGATAGACGGGTTTCCCTGTTTAGAGTATCAAAATCTGTTCCTACTGCAATCTGCTTTTTAATTCAGCAAGTGATTTACGCGGATGATGTACAGGTCTCAATGAGACATCTGGGGGGGGGGGGGAGGGGGCGGTCGTCGCGATCGATTCGGATCGATTCTGGTGCCCGTAAACTTTTCTGCCTTTTATTTGTGAAAATTCGGCTCCTTTGGAAGTTTGATTTATGTAAGCATTCCATTACTTTATAAATTGAACTTTCAACAGGTTTTGTTTGTTTGTTAGTTTGTTGGTGGTTTTTTTTTTTTGGGGGGGGGGGCTGTTTCTTAGTTGAACTTAATTCTTTCTGCGATACAATTGTTTTGTTTGTTGTTGTTGTTTTTTGTGGGGGTTGATGTTCAATGAGACAGGGTGAAGCCGGGAGGAACATGTAACTGTTAGATGTATTACGCAGATGATGTACAAACCTCAATGAAACATCGGGGGGGGGGGGGGGCGGTCGTCGCGATCGATTCGGATCGATTCAGGTGCCCGTAACCTTTTCTGCCTTTTAATTGTGAAAATTCGGCTCCTTTGGAAGTTTGATTTTTGTAAGCATTCCATTACTTTATACATTGAACTTTCAAGGTTTTGTTTCTTTGTTTGTTTGTTGGTTTTTTTTTTTTTTTTTTTTTTTTTTGGGGGGGGGGAGGGGTGCTGTTTCTTAGTTGAACTTAATTCTTTCTGTGATACAATTGTTTTGTTTGTTTGTTGTTGTTGTTTTTTGTGGGGGTTGATGTTCAATGAGACAGGGTGAAGCCGGGAGGAACATGTAACTGTTAGATGTAAAAAAAAGGGGGGGGGGGATTTCGGCCACTTCATATTTTAGGACTCTTTATTTCACTTAGGAATATCAGTTGCCACGGTGTAAAGAACAAGCCCCCCCCCCCCCCCCCACCAAAATTTCCTTCGAAAATATTTCCACTATGATATGAATACGTATAGGATACTAACCCTCGCGCTGGGGGTGACGGGAGGCCGATAGGGTGGGGGAGGGGGTACGGTAGGGAAAGGTCAATCCGTCGGCGGTCCTCCCAAGACTTATAAGGGGTCCATAATCCCCCTGAAAAGAAATGATGACAATAAATTCATTTTTTCCCTAATTTTTTGCATCCTTTACAAAGGATGTACCGCTAATTATGCATGTCATGTTTTTATGGCCTTAATTTCTCTGAGTATTAAACCACAGAAACATGGCAAGATCAAATCGCTCACTCTAGCTCTATTCATGGATATACTATTCGAACATAATTATATACATGCTCTGTGTGCGAGAATCCCGCCCAGGTATAAATGAGATCGTGTGTCATCCACAGGCCACAGGGCCGACGTAACATGAATAAATATCATTATTCAGTCATTCATAAAGTAAAACAATCGTCATTTAGTCTTCATCAAGATGGAAATGTATTTTCTTCAGAACTCATGCAAGATTTGGATGAATAACACATACTCACATGTTGTAAATACTTCTTGGTAAAAAAAATAACACATTACCCGACTTTTTTCTTTATTCACTTGATTATTGTGACAAATATACGGTACTGTGATTAATCATAAACACAGCTAGCGCCCGTGGATGATATGTCCACGGGCTGCTTCAGCTAGTATATGTATATTCTCACATGCGTTTGCACCTTCACCGGCGATATACGTACGGAATATGTACACGTGCATATACTTGTACATTTGTATATTAAATTATATGGTAATATATCATAAATGAATATATATTGACGCACACAAATATTTTCACAGGATTATACATGAGTATACTGTGTATGATTCTACCCACATACAAATTCAAATTCAAATTCAAATTTATTGACATAAAATCCTGACATAATAGGATTATCATCAAAACAAAACAAAACAAAACAAATCATGATAGCAGCATATTGGATAGAAAACCAACCTTGACAACACATAAGAAAATTATATCAGAACCGATTGGCATGTAGGATAGGATTATACTCTACAGAAAGTAATGTCTACGCAAATCGTGTATACCCGATCATGCATGAAAGCAATTTAATTGTAATATGTGCCTGCCTCTGAAGAAGGTGTATGATAATTGTGAGTGAGGAAGGGAGGAGCAAGAGAGACAGAGAGAGAGAGAGAGAGAGAGAGAGAGAGAGAGAGAGAGAGAGAGAGAGAGAGAGAGAGAGAGAGAGAGAGATGAGGAGTAATTATCAAGTTAAGGGAAAGAGAGGCGGGGGGGGGGGGGGGAGGTTATAATCGCCAAAACAAAGACAGAAACATGAAAAACAAGGTAGGTTGTTGTGATCTAGTGGAGAGATATGTATTCGGTTTATTCATTTACATTGATTCCGTTGGGGGTGAGGGTTTTCAGTTTGATAATCCAGAAGGATTCCCTTTTGAGTATGACTGATGCATCTTTATTTCAGATTAGTTCTTGTGACTTGCATGTCTTCAATAGTGTGGTTGTCTTCGTTGAAGTGAGCGGCAATGGGAATATCTTTGCGTCTACTTGTGTCGTATTTTTTGATGTCCGATCTGGTGTTGTTCATTCGTGCGTAGAGTGTGGTGGTGGTTTTGCCCACGTATTGTTTTTTACATCTTTTACATGTGATGAGGTATACTACGTAATTGGATTTGCAGTGAATATGCAGTGAATAAACTTGAAGAAGGCCAGGAGCCGAAAGCTTGTAAATACACCGAGTGACCTGCTTCATTCTGTTCCATCATTCTCTCTTCACATATATACATACATACATACATATATATATATATATATATATATATATATATATATATATATATATATATATATATATATATATTTATTTATTTATTTATTTATAATATATAATCCTGATAATGTGAAAGGAAATGAGAGAATAATGGTTGCGTAGCTTAAATCGAAGTTCCCCTGACCTGTCCTCCCTTTTGAAATATTTGCAAAGGTTTAAAAAATGTCTCCGCCGGGAATCGAACCCGGGTCACTGGCTAATGCCTTAACCACTAGACCACGGAGAAGGCAAGTGCCTTTCGGCGACATCAGATTCAATTGACCGACAGATTGACAAATCTTTAACCTATAATTAATTTTCTTTGTCGGGGGCAGGCGAGTACTGAACAATGAAAAGCCGCCTTAGCTGGATCAAAGCGAATGCTTTGAGATACATGTGTATGTTAGAATAATTATACAGTGCGTATAAAAAAAGTATACCCAACTTTGATAGCTTCTAATTAAATTGTTATATCCGATGTAACTTTTAAATTTATTTCATGGTGAAGAGTAACTTACTGTCTGTCTTTCAGCCATGGATGACTGAGCACCGGGTTTTTAAAAAAGTGTTGTCAAAATCTCCTTGTTCCAAGTTTGGGCTGATGCAACGAATTTGGGTCAAGCCATGTGAATGTGTTACTTTAGTCTCAAATCATTTTAAAAGTTGAATTCTCCTTTGTGCTTCACTGCTCCATTGTTTAAAGTGATCCAGTGTATTTAAGCTTTCAAAAAAACCTTGTTTCAATCCACATGATATTCTTTGATATATTTTAATAGCCTTCTAACTTCTTATCTCGTGTTAACTAAAAACTCTCTGCTTATTTGTCCATTACACCATTTCAGCTAAATGAGGTGCACACGGTGTTTTTCGCGAATAACACATGAACTCAAAGGTTTATTGACTAAAAAGAAGAAAAAGAAGGATATGTGTGTTGAGAATTACCAAGGTAATTGATAGTTGACATTCAAGAAAAATGATACCTTCCCAAATAAATGTTGTCCATTTTGAAAGACTCAGTAAAAAGACTTACCTTAAAAAAGGGATGCTGAGATGAAACCAAGATTGTGTTATCATGGCTAATAAAATATCATAAATTTAGCTTGTAATAAGACCTTTCTTGAGTTTGAGTTGACTTTAACACCTTTTCTATTCAAATGCACCAAATCAATTGCAAATAACTCAGCAATTTTTTTCCAACTGAAGTAACTAATTTGACCCACATTCGCTGCTTCAGCCCAAACTTGATACAAGAGGATTTTGACAATACTTCTTGAAAAGCCTGCTGCTCAGTCATCCGTGACAGTAAAGTTATGAATAAGGTATCATTACACAGAATATAAGTTGCTCTTTACTATGAAATAAATTTCAAGCTCATAGAGGTTATAACTTTTTAATTAGAAGCTACCAAATTTAGGTATACTTTTTTGATACGCACTGTATACAAGTTACTTGTATATAATTGTTCTATCTCAGAACCTCTCTCTTTCCCGTTCCCCGTGCTTATATAACGTATATAACGTATGGACAGGCGATACAGCGATTTAATTGTGCATTCTATGATAAAGCACTACATTTGGCACATATAGCTGGATATAGTATCAGCAATACTGGCTAGACAAAGAGGGTATCCTCTTTGTGTTCCCCTGTCCTCAATGCTGACTTACTTGTCATTCTGCAAGTCAATTTCGATGACAGTCTGTCCTTCTGAGGAGCTCCTCTCCTGGACTCCCGAGCCTTCATCATGCTCGCTCTCTGATGTCTGATATGATGTCATATTGGGAGATTCGTTACCTCCAATTGCCTTTATCTTCTTTTTGAAATAAAGTGGTAACACAATCAGCATGCACTGTTAAAAACAGATCACAAAATGAAAAAAAATGTGAATATCTGTGACGACAAATTAGATAATTGCAAATTATAACAAAATTGAACACTATTAGTTGTCTTTATTTTTCTACACCAACTTTGAAATAATGAGATTTTAACTTATTCCTTACTCCAAACTGCATTTACAAACGCTGAGAATATAAACGGACGTGGTGGTATAACACAAAGTTGCAGAAAGTGTATTCAGTAAATTTAATAAAATTCTTCCCTTCGATACCTGTATTTGGTATAACGTTCAACATACATGTACATGTGCAGTATGTTATAAGTGGACATAATTGGAAGACTTACCATTTCTGCACACTTAAATAAAGAAATTAGATATTGTATTTTCAGGATTTAGGTGAATTTTGAATGTGTTCGCTTCCATTACATTAAAGCATACTCTTGTCATTTTTGTGACTTCCATTATACAGAAAAGGAAACGAAAATGTACAATATTTTTAAACTTACCCAACCTTTTTGTCAAGTTCGATTGCACGATGTCATCACTGTCCTTGTGCTAAGACGTTGTGCAACATGAACACTCTAGATATTGGAGATAGTTATACAGCCGGAGACAAGCATTTTTTGCTGGTATAATATAAATGATGTACCGATTTGAACATGATGAAGATAGCGTGACTGGTTGTCTGTTGCTGGTACAAATTTTCCTTAAAATGATAGTAATAGAATGGTGATCCTTTCTTACAGTGTAGTTCCAGACATAGCATGACTGTGTATCTCCTTTTTGACCAAGTGATTATCATTGCCCAACCGGAAATCCTACGTAAAGGAAAGATCGATATAATTTATTTTTAAATGTTCAGGCGGACTCAACAGGCGATCCTTCCGAAATTATTTTCTCATGTTATCATGTATGTTATCATTTTACATGTTTTATATGCGGTAAATAAAATCAATGAATCAATGCTCTTTCAAACTCATCCTCCCAGCCTTGTGGAAATTCTGGAGGGTCCAGAGCGCATACTGGAACTTTAAATGGATGCTCTGTTTGGTAATTTCTCCATTCTTACCTATTTCCGATTATAAAACGTGACATCCTGGCAAGTGCATGACTGTAGATAAATTGCTCATTACAAAATTTACATTATTTATGTTTCATTTTGAGGTAATGGGACAATTAGTACCAAAGATAATACTGTTCATTGCCTTCATGTAAAACACATTTTAAAGATGTCAAAACTGACAAATGTTTCTTCATTTTCCCATTTAAAATTCGAAAAGGGCCATGAGCTACACCAACGGGAAAATACCTTGTGAGGAAGAGGGCATGACAAAGATGAAAATGACAGAATCGGAAAGCAAGATGACTCAAAAGGGTAAAGAGATGATGCCGAATAGCAGACGGATGGATACTCCAGCATCACTCCTTGCTCACCCACACTCCAGATTGGACGCTCTTTTGAGCTCAGGCCTATAGATAGCGTTCAAACAACATTCTCTGATCAAACCATGGACCTACTACAAATTAAACCAACCACCAGGAGAACGTTTCTAGTTAGGATAAAAGGTGAGGGATGTGGTCTGAGGCCAACATGTATGTATTTATTCAATGCACTTCATTGACATATCCATCAATATTTTGTTCGAATATAACATCAATAATCAGAACAATAATAATAAGAATAAGAATAACACAGTTATGACAAAAACAGTACAATATATCGTAAGTTTAGCATTCAAAACATAAACAAAAACAAAAAACACAATACTCATAATTGATCAACTAGACATGTTCTTTCATGAAATATAAATTATCAGATTATGTACAAGTAGTGTAAGGTGATGAGAAAAAGAGCCATTAAAAGAATGATATACATATACTTATACACTATATATAGATATGCCTAATAATAAAGGTTACCACGTTGATCAAAAGTATATCGCAAAAAATTGGCAAATTCTTTTATGAGAGCGTGTATAATGTATACATGTATAATGGCAGCGTTTATAATTTCATACTAGAGACGGTATGATTTTATGTGTAATGGAGACGTCGAAATGCTGAAAATCGGCTCCCTTTATCTATGGAATCACCGACACATGCAATGCGATGCAAAATAGAGATTCATATAGATTAAATCAACTTTTTTTTCTGATTATGATTTATTTTCTCTTTCTTTTATCATTAAACATGTTAAAGGATATTGTATGAGTGTGTTAACTTCAAGTGACATTGAATAAATAAGAAATATATTTATGATCTAAGATTGTTGGTCACTTATTTACTTATTCATGAGGAGGCTCTCACCTGATTGACACCCCTGCACCCCGCCATATTTGTATTTCCTTAAATCTAGCCCCCCCCCCCACCTCTCTCTCTCTCTCTCTCTCAACTGAAACGATGCCAACTTGAACAGTTACAAATAAGGCGAGAAAAATTGTGTACTGATTTTGCTGAATCTTTAATTCAAAATCCACAATGTAAAGGCTGGTTACCTGAACGAAAATTCATTTTCAGTTTCAGTTTAGTTTTATTTCCACAAATCAATCAAAATACAAGTTATACATTCTGGAATAATAGAAATCGATTACATAATTCAAGAACGGATATGTCACAATAATGAAAGATTGTTGGCATGTCATTACGAAACATACAAAAGTATAGTCAATATAAATGAAAAAAAAAAAACCTCTCGTTTCAAACAAAGTGCAATATCATATTTTATTGATCTTCTTAATCGTGTTAATAAACGTTGATTTTTTTTTTTAAAGCTTTGTCTTAATTTTTTTTGTATACTTTTTTATTATCTAAAATATATTGTGTTTTATATGTTTTAGTATCTCTTTTCAATCAGGCTAGCATTTTGACTTCCATATATAATGTTGATATATTTTATGAAATTTATCAGTGGTTATTCTTTTATACATACTACATTTGTATCCTTTTACCATTGTGAGCACGTTATTTCAGCCTTCTGGATGCAGCATGTGTATTTTATTTTTATTCTGTATTTTTCGAAATAAACCTTGAATTGAATTAATTGAATTGAACTTACTGTCCAGCACTTTCTCAATCTCTTTCTCACCCCACCCCTTCTCCCTTTCTCTCCTATCTTTTTCTTTCTCCCTCCCCTGTATTTTCTCTCCCTTTATACAGGTCTGCTCTCTCTTCTCTCTTTCTCTTTCTCGCCCACTTGCTCTCCTGCACTCTCTCCATCTGTTTTTCATTCTTTCTCTCTCTCTCTCTTTCTCTCTTATCAATTCCTTTCCCCCTCCCCTTGTCCTCTCAGACCTTCTTTTTCACTTCCCTTTTTTCAATTTCTTAGTCATTCCTACTCTCCCTCTCTCTTATGTCTGCTTTGCTCACTCATCTCTCTTTCTTTCCATCTTTTCCTGGCTTCATGTTATTTTGACAGTTCTAACTAGCTTCAAAATACACCCACTACATCATAGCGCAACTTTCCCCTCACACAAAATATATCTCAGCTTCCACATGCATGGCAATTACTAGTAAAATGTCTAAATTAACATAGCTCTACGAAAGTGCTCGGTTCTGTGTAGCATTAATGACAGAATTTTAATACGAATTTGTACAGGTAAATTTGGACTAGCTCAGAGATACACACAATTGGGTAGAGTTACGTTTTGTTTACAAAAAAGTGACGTATAAACGGTCTACTAAAGTGTGTGGTAGACAAAAGTATAACCATCACACAACACGATGTTCAGTCTCATCAACAAAAAAGTGCATTTTCATATCACTTTATTTGTCATACTTCACAAAATAAGTACACTTTATACCGTAATGAATTATGATTAAAGCAGTAAATAAGGGCATAATACAGAGAACCCTAGAAAATATGAGAGAAGAGGGAGGCAAGAAGTCCATTATTGTACATAAGAGGATCATTCTTCTATATAAATCACGCAGAAAATCTCCCGTGAACAACATTATGTAAATAATCAAACATGTTTCTCTTTAAGTAGTTAGTTGCAATGCTGAATATGAAAATAGTGCAAAAAACTATAACGTGTATATAGCTTAAGAAGACTTCATTTATCTTTGTTCGGTTTTATCAGTTAGTAGTAAATACTGTAATAATTGGCAGTTGAATGCACCTCTGATAATGTACAAAATTATAACCAATGTGTCATATCTGAACTTATTTGATCAAGTTAAAAACCAACGGTTGTATATAGTTGTAAATGAGGACACATTCCTTCCTGCTAAAACCTTTCCAGAGACTAACAAAACATCATTTATTGATAATCTTTGAATTATTCTCCCTTGAACATTTGGAAAAAAAAATGGCTATCAAAATCATCAGAGCTGTTTAAATATTCATCATACTGTGTGATCTTTTGCAAGATATACTACACTTTCAGCAGGGAAAAACAAACTTTCACCATCTTTTACCAATATCATATTCAGGTCATTTACAATATCAATTTTATATCTCATTTTGATATCACCATTTAAATCATTTCCTTCACATAGCAAAAAATGATAGTTTAGTCATCTCAGAAAGGAAAACAAAAAGACAAAACAGAGAGAGAGAGAGAGAGAGAGAGAGAGAGAGGGGGGGGGGGTTGCCTTTTTTCATATTCAAATGATCTTATGCCACCAAGCAAAAGAAATACTTCCTTTTCACTGACGCCAAATTGGCTTTCATTATTACAACCAAGCTTTTCAGGTAAACATCACATTGTTTCTATGATGTAGAGCTTTCCCATTTCATTTTCACTTGTACCCTTCCACTACAGCTTCTGCACTAGCTCTGAACTTTTGCTTTAAAATATGGTCATCTTATTGATTAAGAAATTTCCACTGTTTAAAGATAAAGTTGAGTTCTGATCTTGAGATTGAATTGTGAAAGAAACTGCCTCAAAACAATTGGGAAAGGATGATTATATAGCACATAAGAATTGGTGTATGCTGCAAGGTTTTGGAATCACCAAAATGATAAGAAATTGACTCAATCCTGCCGAGAGTCATATGCACTGCACACAGAAACGTGTTTATGGGACTACACACAAATGTTTGGCCCGAACATTTCAGCTGTTTCTTGTCATATTTTGAATGTGAGGGTAATTTGAAGAGCAATGCTTTCCTGGGGATATTTCTCCTATGATAATCTTCCAAATTGAAATAAAGAGAATTAGAAACCTCACAAATTATTTTGTACCTTTCCTAGAACTCAACCTTCCCTTTAAGTAGAATTGTGTTGTTGTTTTTTTTTTGTTTTTTGTTTTTTGTCCAAAAAATTCATTTATATATTGATGGTCCAAATACAGTAAATTGCATTAAATAATGCAATAGTGAGTCCTATAAGAGGAATTTATCTGAAATGGAAGTCAAAAGTACATTATGTCTAGGGGTAACAAATCTGTAGACTCTTCTGTACTTACAACTGCATCAAAGAAAATTTCAAGTGATTCATTTATTTCGATTGAAAATGTGTAATAATACATTAACTAACATATGAAAGAAGAATATATAACAAAAACAATACAAAAGACCTATGAGTAAAGTGTAGACTGCTAAAAACTACTATGACAATCTATAAACACAAATATTAATGAATTAAAAAAAAAACGAAAAAAAACCATGACAGGATACTTTCTGGTAATAGTACAATTGAAAAGTGTACATGTGCATATAATACGAGTTTCCCAGAACTATACAAATATTCACCTTTGCATCAAGTAAGCATAGTCTAACTTCATATCAACCTTTTGATGAGAGTTGTATAATTATTATTTAGAAAAGCTGCACACTGGAGAGAGCATGACAATGGAAGAAAAGTGACCTCTCTACTATGGCACTATCATTCATGTTGAAATAATAACAATAATTATAAATGCATTGTAAAGTACTTAATCCTAATTTCACTAAGCCCTTTACACTGTATTTACTCTGATCACTTGATTTCATGCCAGCACATATTGTGTGCACCATCTCCAATCCCCAAGGACCATTCCCATTCACTTATCTCCTGTTTAAGGAGTGGCAAATGGAGATTAATTAATGCCTTGCCAAAACAGATACAAGACCCACTGTTGGGTTTTGCATCTGGCCAGTTAATCCATCATCCAGTGACTGTGATGTATCAAATAGACCACAACACTTTGGAGTGTTGAGAACCAAAAGGGCATTAATTTTATGTAACAGTCTACAAGCTTATGCCCTTTTAGCTCTCAGGACACAACATCTTCATACACCTTCCACATGATATGTTTTATTCAAAAACTAAAATGTGCAGCATCTAATACATCTATACAGATTAGGGTTAACAAGATTTTTTTCTAGCATTACTGCCCCAATATGTTACATTTATAACAAGCCTTATTGCAACCACTCTCTCTACCAATTTTCATTAACGTTCCAAATATATAAACACTCTGCTATGTACAAGTATAATGGTTTCATTTCATCTTGATTGAAATAACTACTCAAATATGAAGCATTCTCCAGGCTGGGCCTATGTCACTGTGTGCCATGCACAAGGGCGCTAATGGAAATACTGCCAGTGGATGAACATTTCTCGAAATAACACCTTATGAAGTTCAGAACTTTCTTTGCTAAATAGACACCACACATTTCAGTCAGTACAATGCTAAAATGTCAACAGTGATGGGTCATAACTTCTCTACATTATATCTTAATTTCATAACAAAATCTTAAAAATGAAAATTGTCACCCATTTCTGCGCCCTTCTGCCAGGCACACAACAGTATCATGTATACATAATAAACTTATAAATATGTTTATACATAGCACATATAAACACAAGCCCTTTGAATTTACATGTTAGTTTTAATGCACAGTAATGTCACTGTATAAACATAATAAATTGAGCTATAATAGAATAATACAGGGAAAAGAGCAATTTTAGTTATTCTTTCTGTATTCTACAGAGGAACATTATTTTGTGCTTGTTAATAGATGAAGATATTAGAGAGACTAATAAAAGAAAAAAGGGGGAAAAAGATGGAAAATAAGCACAATAGGCACTGGTAGAGTTTCCATATTTGCTTGTATTATTTTCATTGTCATTTGCTTGAATACATAAAAACTTAAAGAATATCATAGAGCACAGTGAAATGTATTATGTAATGTGCAAGGGCAAGGGCAAATGACCCTCTAATTTTCAAAATGATCCCTTAAGTTAACATTTATTTTAATGAAGAGATTAGCAAAACCCCCTTGTTTTTAAAACAATCTTATATTGACTGCCTCAATTAAAAATGAGTGTGGATCCAGTATAGGGTACAGTCATGAAAAAAATAGCACAACAGACATCTTTTTCACTTTAACTTTTGATTGAATTCAAACCGTACAATACATCTTATGTCACAGTTGAAAAATGTTAATTGTAAGCCTAATTAGACATACACATACATGTAGGCAATATAAAGCACCTTACATATAAAAAAAATGTCATTTTCTTACAGATTTTATGGCATTAAAGAGGTAATTCAATATTCATCAACAATTAAAATACTACTACATACAGTATAATTTGAAGGGACTCTTAGTTTACTGTAAAAAAGAAGGAGTAAGTTGTAATCTGGCAAACAACAAAAGGAAGCAATGATATTTGTATTTGTTTACACTAAAAGAATGCAAACAAGTTGCATATAGTCTCAAAAGGAAAACTAAGACATCACATGGAGGTCTATTTAAAAAATAAGCCTTCATAGACATGAGAACACTCTTACATTCATGTTTATGGGGTATTATAATTTGGAAATATAGATCAACAAAGTTCTTTGGTTTGTTTAGTCCATTACATGGTTCCATAGGGTTTTCATGGCGATGTAGAAGGAAGCAAATTTGTTCATAAAAATATACATACCTGAATAGAAAACTATTGTTTTTTTTCTTGACCTGTAAATGAAAATAGTCTAAAGGAAGTGTATGGAAAGTCTCATCTTACTTAAAAAATATGCAAGATGTAATATCTCTCTCTCTCTTCATGCATAGTGAATAGCGAATCAAATATGGAATATCTCAAAGAATGATCATTTTTAAATACAATCCTAAATCTATCATGAGAAATTTTGAGATTAGGATTTCTTTTTTCCTCATGAATATTCCAAAAGATACCTCTCTCATGAAAATTACCATATCTAATTAAGACAATATGTATACATAATGACATTCTTCCTGACAAATATAATATGTTCAAATCTCACATCATGGTAATATCTTTTTTTTCTTTACAAAAATATCTCTTGAACAAGATGAATGTGACTGCGTCTCCTATATGCCTCCGCCTAAATTCAGTTGATGGCTCAAACTGTTCTTGAAATCTTGTGATAACCAGAATAAAAAGCCTCTAATTACATGTTTATTGACCTCTTTGACATTTGACCTTACACCTTATAACCCAAAAATCTGATCACTTTATCTCCTCCTAGTCATGAATACAAAATAGTTGATATGGTGATAACAAAGGTAAAAAAACATTAATTTCACATACATCTGTATAATGACCTCTATGACCTGTCACCTTTGACCTATGTGAACAAAAATCTAATCAGTTCATCTCATTATGGTGATGCATACTAGTTCCAAGTTTGAAGTTAATGGATCAAATGGTCTTGAGATCATGTTCAGGCTAAAACCTGCAATTACATAATTGACTTCTATGACCTTTGACCTTTGACCTACATATCCCAAAATCTAACCAGATTGTCTTTCTATGGTGATACATACTAGTATCAAGTTTGAAGTTCATACCTCAAATAGTTCTTGAGTTATCACTAGAACGAGCCTAACACCTGAAATTTCAGAAAAATTGGCCTTTGTGACCTTGACCTTAGAACTACGTACCCCAAAATCTAATCAGATTGTCTTCCTATGGTGATACATACTAGCACCAAGTTTGAAGTTCATACCTCATGTGGTTCTTGAGTTATTGCTAGAACAAGAAAGCGGGACGGACAGACGGACGGACAACCCGAAAACATAATGCCTCCGGCACCACCTTTGGTGGGCGGAGGCATAAAAATGTGTTTCTGTGTCAATCAATATCTGAATCAAGTGAAACTGTTCCTGCCAAACAAAAACAGAATATATGATCGTCCTGATGAGATATAATGTAAGTGTTGTGAGACTGGCTAAGTTTAAAAAAACCTGACCATGAAACAAAAAGTAAATATTTTGGTCTCTTTTATCACCAGTGTGACACCTTGTTCATAAGAGAAATACTTGGAATGTTTTCATAATGTCATTTACAAAGTGAGAATATCCCCCCCCCCCCCCCATTCTCTGTAAGTTGTAATATTTCATCGTTTCATTTATTTGCCAGTGTATGAATGCACCATTACTCTTTGTTCAAACCATACAGTTGCAAGGAAAAATTCCTCAATTAACTCTCAGTTTCATTAAAAATGAATTGTTTTTTTTATGAAGGATTGTACCTATCTGCTACAGGGCTCTGATCTCACATCACATGACATCACATGACAATTCCTCTGTGAAACTGAACCAAATAGTCTGCCGAATGCCATTCGCATGTTGAAGATAAAGTTGAGTTCTGGTCATGATATTGAATTTTGAAAGAAACTGTCTCAAAGCAATTGGCAAAGGTTGATTATATAGCACATAAGAATTGGTGTATACTGTAAGGTTTTGGAATCACCAAAATGATAAGAAATTGACTCAATCCTGCTGAGAGCCACATGCACTGCACACAGAAATGTGTATATGGGACTACACACAAATGTTCAGCCCTAACATTTCAGCTGTTTCTTGTCATATTTTGAATGTGAGGGCATTTGAAGGGCAATCCTATTCAGGGGACATATCTACCATAATAATCTTCCAAACTAACATAAAAAGGATGAGAAAGCTCACAAATTATTTTTTACCTTTCCCAGAACTCAAGCTTCCCTTTAATGCATTATTTCCACTGTCGACTGAACTATATATATTTTCTCACTAACAACCACACATTGGTAAAAAAAAAATAATAATTGCATGTGAATATCAATGTGATATATGATATAAAATTGTGCAACACATTCAAAATGAGACAATGCCATATGCATATATCATTTTAGTCTTTATAATGACGAGGATGATACAAAAATGGTCAAATAAGCAATACACTGACTACTCTGTAGATTACATGCAAGTTGGGGAAAGCATTCACTAAGCAATACCCTTTTCCATGTTCAATTCGAGATATGAAAGCAAGTAATTCATATTAAAAATCTGTAATCTGAATCATAATCTATGATAAAACATTCATACACTAGACATGTTGCACGAGATCACTACATTCTTTTTTTTAGAAGGGATTATAAAAAGCTGCATAGAAAAATATTCAACAAAAACTTTGATGCCTCTGCTCACGTGCTAAGATGCATTTACAGAAAATAGATTAATAGACCAAATTATGCAGATATATAGCAACAAAACATTGAATGGTTCTCATGAACAGAAAAGAAAAGAAAAGAAATCTAAACCTTCCATATCGAGATAACTGTGTTAAGAACTTTGTAGTATCAGGTAATCATAATAACTGTAGGTCTATAAGCTCTCTTCACATTTATAAATCAACACATGAAAACCAAATTCGAGTTTTAATGTTGGACACTTTGCAACATAGTAGTATGTCTCAACTATAACAAAAAAATTCGATTTGGAATTGTCACATACAATGCAGCACATGATTTAGAAGACTACCCCTTCCTTTACTCTTGTAAATACATACATTCGAATAATTTGGTTGATATGACTCTATTCCAAGCAGTTTATATCACATCTTGGGGGTCCAGTACATAAATTGAATGGATTTAAATATTGGGAGCAGTTCACATCAGTTGAAAAAAAACTGGGTTAGTTACATAATGTCTGTCTTCACAACATCATCTCACAAATATATAAGTCTAATATTCACACTAGTTTCTTCACATGTATGTAGGATAAAGGCTCTGTGAAACAGTACATACAATATCATACGCAAGTAGCAATTTCATCTCGGATCTTTATATGGTGAATGTCTGTTGCATCAGGACGGTGCACCGTTGTCAATTTCTTCAACATATGTTGATGGGAAATATCCAACCTGTAGGAATGAATAATAAGAAAAAGGAACTGATAAGTTTGGAGATTACATTATCATACTTTAGATCAGATCAATCATTTTGTGTTACAGAGCAATACAGCATTTACATTTTCTACTTATCATCTATGCCCTCCTGCCTTCTTGATGACAGCAACCACCTCAACGTGTCAACTTAACAAATAATATAATCCTAACACTTACCCTAAACCTAACCTGAAACCAAAGCACAGTCCTAACACCAACCCCATATCTGTGACAATAAGCCCAGGACAAATGCAAGTAGTCCCATTGCCCAGATGTTGATATCTCACCATTTCCTCTGTATCTTTTCCACAATCCTCTGTGCCCTCCTGCCTTGCTGATGATAGCTACCATCTCATTCTCTCTCAACATCAGCTTTCTGGTGTCAATACAACCAACACCATTCCTAACCCTAAACCTAAAACCTAACCTAAAACACAACTGCAATCCTAACCCTAACCCTATATCATGATATCTTACCCAGTCTCCTATGCATCCTTTTCACCACCCTCTGTGCCCTCCTGCCTTGCTTGATGATAGCAACCATCTCATTCTCTCTCAACATCAGCTCTCTGGTGTCAATACAACCAACACCATACCTAACCTTAAACCCAAAACCTAACCTAAAATGCAAACTGCAATACTAAACTGAACCCTATATTAT
Source organism: Heliocidaris tuberculata (assembly GCA_025618425.1). Classification (NCBI taxonomy): domain Eukaryota; kingdom Metazoa; phylum Echinodermata; class Echinoidea; order Camarodonta; family Echinometridae; genus Heliocidaris; species Heliocidaris tuberculata. The sequence continues at coordinate 31,134,885 of CM046848.1, forward strand.
GATATCTTACCCTGTCTCCTATGCATCCTTTCCACCATCCTCTGCTCCCTCCTGCCTTGCTGATGATAGCTACCATCTCATTCTCTTTCAACGTCAGCTCTCTGGTGTCCCTGGCACTGAAGTCATAAATGGCCTTGGCGTGACCAATCACCACGTAGCGTTTGTTCTTCACACCTGCATAAAAGAAATCAAGCAAAGTCATTTTATCGTTATTAACCCAATGCATAAGGGAACCAGGTGGTTAATAACACTTGAAAATCATCATCATTTACTAAAGTCAGCATTTTACCTCTAACGAGGGGCTACTGACTTTTGCGCCATGATGACACTCCCTCCTTCCACTTTTTCTTGTCTCGAGCATGACACTTGAAAAACAGATGCTTAATCTTTATGGTGCATAAACTGTTTGCAAAGATGCCTGAGATATCTTGGGCTGAAGCCTCTGGAAAACTGATGTTGAACCAAAATCAAATAGTACTTGATGGGTAAATAATGAACATTAGCAGCACATAAACAAAAAGAAGTTGCAAAGAAAAGAAAAAATCTTTTAAGCCCAAATCAGAAGCAAAAATCATACATACAGTGTACCAGCACAAGTAGTGTACCAGTTCAGTTTACTGGCACACGTAAAAAAAGTCAGTGTGTCGTCAGAATCTTAGCCCAAGGCTATCATGCAATACATTACAGGCTGATTTTCACTATATGTGAACTACATAGTGTGACCCCTATAATGGTAACTAAGGTAACACATTGGGTTACTTTAGCTTGAAAACTGGCATCCCTTGTTAATTTGTTTTAAGCACCTTTTCAACGTATGGATTACAAAAGCTTCTACAGACTATTATAGACTATAGAAGTATTATAGATTAAATAAAGTAGGAAATAAAATGAAATGGGATGACATGCAAATAAATATCAGCTTTCAAGTCAAATATTTCCTGAGAAGACAACACACTCTCACATTTTAATATTAGAGAGGCAGACTGTGCATCTAGATGAATGCTTGACTGGAAAAGTGATTTTTGTTTGTGATTCCAATTCATTGTATTGTACACATACATGCTTACAAATAAATATGAAAATTTGCTGATAATTTTGATTCCTTGTTATGGTTGTTACTTTTTGCCAGAAATATCTCTTTGCTTCCTACAATGGAAAGTACCAACATAGAAATGCACATATGGGACGATGTATAATTTGTATTACAATGTTAGTCACATCAGGGACAGCATCCTCATCTCTCTTGCCTTTTACTCAGCTAATATAAATTTTCTACTGCAAATACAAATTTTCTACCGCTTATATAAATTTTCTATCAAATTGCCTTGATAGATATCAAATATAAATTTTGCCCATGACTTGTTACATCCTGTTAGAATTTAAGTTTTTGTTAATACCACAATTCATGACTACTTGTTAAGCCAATGCAAGCAGTCTCCAAATTGTATAGTATTACCCATGTTCCACTAAAGCATTTATTTTACAGACCTCACTACATACTATCCTGTAATTCAATAATTATTGTACAAAAAGTTTTGTAAAAAGAGTATATCTGAAATAAAACCCATAATTCTTGTGAAATAAGTTACATGATAATAAAGCATATACAGTGCTGAAGTATAGACATTCAATTTACATGTATATCATCAGTAATCTTGACTCTTTTTAAGCTAGTGGAAAGAGTCTCCCATATTGTGATATTACCTGCTGAATAAAGTGCTCTGCCAAAGAAATTTGTAGAAAAGCACTTAGTCTACAAGACCTCATTACCTAAAATTAGATTTTGTAGATAGGACTTCTCTTTGTAAGCTTCGTTGTGGAAATCATAAGTTGCCTATATCTAATGGTCGCTATTTACCTGACCAGGCCCTGCAATGTTGTACTTTGTGTGACACGCAGGAACAGGGAGATGAATTTCATTATTTGTTCAAATGTCCTGCTTTTGATATGACTCGGAAAGTTTTTATCAAGTCATATTTTAGTAAACGACCTAATGTTAAAAAAATGTTTAAGTTGTTTAACACAAAGAATACCAAAGAACTGAAGAATCTTTCGCGGTTTTGTAAAATCATTATGTCTAGGTTTTAATATTTCTGTAGTAAAAGAAAATTAGTAGATATGTTTCATTTTTTGTGTATATTTATCAAGCTGCCATTAAGTATTGCATTTGAATCTGTCTTTAATATTATGTAGTTGATAATTAATGGTACTGTATATACACTTATATAGCCTGAATATGTTTATATATATTATATATATATAAACACATGTATATATATCCCTCTCTCTTCTCTTCTTCTTTTCTATATTCTTTTTTTTCTCCCCCCCCCCTTTTTTTTTTTTTTTTTTTTCTTCACACATGTTTATGCCAATTATTGCCTTATACACCTTGTTTGAATATGATTGTATTTCTTCCATGCCCCCATGAGGGGCCGTTCAAGAAATAAAATATCATTGTCATTGTCATTGTCATTGTCATTGTCATTGTCATTGTCATTGTCATTGTCATTGTCATTGTCATTGTCATTGTCACCTACCATCCTATAACCAACATGGAACTTAATAAAAAGCTTTCCAAAATAAAGCACATCTGAAGTAAAAAACACTGATTGTTGTGAAATGATAAAAAAAAAGTTACATGATTATAAGCATATTGTGCTGAAGTATAGATTGGAATTGACGACTATGTTAACTTTCAAGTTAGTGAAAAAATGTCATGATTATGCCATATTAACAAACTACTAAATAAAAAGATTTCTAAAAAAAGTAGATTTGCAGTACAAATACTCTTGTGAAATGATACATAAGGCTACATGATATTTGGCATATACACTATGCTCAAGTTTAGAAATAAGATTAGACGGCATACCTAGAGATGTTGGCGGTACAGGTTCAGAGTTGGTACCAGCTCCTTTTACAAATAATAATTTATGAAGGAAACTTGTTTTATACAGTATTACATGAAATGAACAATTCTTAAATTGTGTTGAATACCACAAAGGCCTACTATCCAGTTATGTCACTGAAGAAATAATAATCAAATAATACTGAATCTAATATTGAAAATTTTTATAGCCATCATGCTTGGGTGAGGAAACTAATTTTACTGTAAAATCAACCACATTTGGGGAACATTAACATGAGGCTTTACACAGTTTTGACATTTTCTCATCATATCTCATAATACCACAATGATACTTTACAGAAATTAGTTCGTTGCCTGTTTATCATGTAGTTGATGGGTTATTAAGACCAACAAAATATAAAACAAACATAACACAAACTTGCTCTAAATCAAATTCACTGAAGAGCTCTACTCAATTCTGCTCACTATGGCCCAAATGCACGAAAGAGGTTTTTCTTAACCCATGGTTTAAACCTTCCAAAGCATAGTAGATTTGAACATTCAATGTAAGTTTCTTTTGATTCTGTGAAAATCTTTTTGCCCTTATTTCCAGCACTCAAGATGAACTTTAAGGGGCTTCAGGGCCTTCATTTTCAGATTAAAAATCTTTATTCTGAATATTTAAAATATCTGAGCTCTAATTCCCAGGGAATAAACCAATCTGTGAAATTTGATAATACATTTGATCACAGCACCATACTGACTCCTAAGTCCTAACAGACTGATAACTGATAAAATCTTGGCAATAATTCCCCAAGCTCTTTGGAATCGCTTAGGGGAAGTTGTGTAAAAATATGATATACATGTATGCTACACAAGAACAGAATATTATCACCATTATCATTAATCCCTGGTAATGGAATTTTTTTGTTGGGTCCAATTTCAGTCTGGTTTTGGTCTTATCAGAGTGACTAGGGTACATATATTTCAAGATTTTGATGTGATGAGATCTCTTACCATTCTCTGTACATGGCATGGTTCCTCCTCTATAAGGTTTCCGGAGACATGCATCCAATCCACGGAACACACTCACAAGGCTGTTTGTACTGTAATAGTTGATCATATCCTGCAAGGGTGGAATAAGCATTTGAATAAGCGCATGCTACAAAAGATTTAAAAAGAAATGAAGTCACAAGATATTCAGAAAAAAACCAGGCTATTCATTAGTAGGAAATATTGATCCAGTGAGGATGGAACTTTTCATACAAGAGGAAAAAAAGAAAGTGAGAATAGAGAGAGAAATGAGAAGAAGAGGAGGGAGGAAGAGGAGGAGAAGAAGATGATAGGAAAAGGAGAAGAAAAGTACAACTTTATGAAAAAAGGAGAAATAGTCTATAAAGGTAAGTAGAGGCTACACTTACTTCAAATGAGGAGAAGGTTGTTTGTTCTGCAAGCCCGAACTGGTTGTTCTCTATCACTACCTTCATATGCTTGACCTGGTTTTCATGTCTGTCATTACAAAAACAAACAAAATCCATTAAGTCATTGGAGCCTTCCACAATCTATTAAGAATATAAGTCCCTTTCAACATATATGCCAACTCTAAAGACTCATCTGCTCCCTACTGAGACATAATCAAAAGAAAACTATTTCTTATAAAGAGAATAATGTAAAATAAAACCTTCTTAATTGACATACTAAGAAAGTTGAATTTGTGAGACATTTTAGAGAAAGTGCCATGAGTGCCAAGCAGATGTGAATAAAGGCACTATAAAAGGAGCCATCATCATTATCCTCATCATTACCATCATCATCTCTGTGTATTATTTATCAGATCGCAGAAACGTTACAACGGAAGCTTATATTTCACAGCAGCAGTATGATGTGAAGCTGCAAAGAAAAGACACTATATGAAATACCTCTTGGATTGCTTTGAAAATCCTAGATTAAGAGCCATCGACTTAGAATACTAATTAAGAAGGAAAAAAAAACTTACTCTAAGCTGACAGCATATCCTCTCCTACTCTTTCTGAGCAGGAAGCAACCAGGCTTAGCTATTAGCTTTTCATTGGCTTCAGCTCTCTCCATCTCACCAACATACCTGCCAGATAATATTGAAAATCCCAGTTTAATGATTTATAATGAGATGAGAACTTACTCTAAGCTGACAGCATATCCTCTCCTACTCTTCCTGAGTAAGAAGCAGCCAGGCTTAGCCCTAAGCTTTTCATTGGCTTCTTCTCTCTCCATCTCACCAACAAACCTGTTCACACAAGATAGCATGGAGGGTGAAAGAAAAAATGAAAATAATTAACAAAGGTAAAAACTCAAGTGGAGAGGAAGAAAGGAAATATATCTTACAAGAATTCGAGCGATCGCCAATAGGGTAAAAATGCCCGGATGCAGGTATCGGGGTGCGTTTGCTATGCAATGTGGGACAGCTTTTGTGACCTAGTTACTTCCGGAATCTGACCGGTCGGTGAATGACCCGGCGGCCGTGCATAACCTCTCAAATCAGCTTTCCAAGATACGGCTTTGTCATTTAAGTCTCGAACAGAGCCGTCCGCAGCGGGCACCCGTCGTCGCTTTCTGCCGGACGCCTCCCGGTCGCAAGGCTTAATAACGCTGTAACATTCAGCGGCTCTCCGTACTAGCAATTCCAATTCGAGTTTGCGTTTTCCGTTGCATGGAATTTTTCTTCAAACTTATCTAATAAAAGTTAAGGTAATCGTAGAATTGTCATGGCGAGCGTTTCTCAAGACTTCAAGAATATGACCGTTCTGCAGCTGAAAGCTTTTCTGACAGAAAGAGGCATTCCATGGCAATATGACCGTTCTGCAGCTGAAAGCTTTTCTGACAGAAAGAGGCATTCCATGGCATGGAATGCCTCTTTCTGTCAGAAAAGCTTTCAGCTGCAGAACGGTCATATTCTTGAAGTCTTAAGAAACGCTCGCCATGACAATTCTACGATTACCTTAACTTTTATTAGATAAGTTTGAAGAAAAATTCCTGAAGTGTGTACCGCGGTTACTGTAACTTAGCATCCGTATACACCGGAAGTACACAGGTCCCGGAAGTTGAATGAGAATTCGCCAAAAACGGTACATCCGGGCATTTTTACCCTATTGGCGATCGCTCGAATTAAAACTCAAAACTCAGGATAAGCCATGAGCTTATCATTGGCTTCATGTCTCTCCATCTCAATAACATACATCTATATGATAGCATGGATGAAGAAAGGGAAAATACAGTCCAACCTGCTTTAGTGACCACCTGTCTATAAAGACCACCATTTTTGTTTCCCTTGAAAACTGTTTGTCATTTAAACGTGTATTAAAGGAACCTGTACATAAAGACCACCTGCTCATAAAGACCAGTTTTCTTGTCTCCCTTGAATGGCCTTTATAGACAGGTTTCACTGTACAAATAAAGAGATTATTACAACACATACAACTATCATAACATATCATTGTCATGATGATGAAAAAGTCATGGCCATTTGGAAAACTGAACAGACATGGCATAATTTTCATAGAAGATCTACTGAAATTCTTGTTCATGTTGAGATTATGTGCTTTAATATGGACTTTCTAAGGAGAATTAAACTGAGTTCAGAGAATTCAAAACAGACTTCTTGATGACCTTAAGTTCTCATAAACAGTGATTACAATTTCTGGAACTTTCAAAATTGAGATTTTACACTTTCTATTAATACTAAATATCAAAAAGCTAGAAAATTATTTTTACCACACCTGTATGCATGGCAATCCTCTCTTACCAGTAACATGAGCTTCATATGAGGGGGGGGGGGGGCATTTATTGCTGCACCCCGGCTCTGGAACTTCTTACCCCACTCAATTAAAATGTTACCCACTCAAATATTGATTATAAAAATAATAAAAAAACTTGAAAACCTGCATGTATCTCAGGTCAGAATACTTTAGTTGATTGCTATAAATTGCACAATGTTATCTATTCAATACTATTTACTGTCTTATCTAATATTCTGAATTATATCCGTTATGAAAAAAATCTGCATTTCGTGTGGCATGAAATTCGCGCAAAAATAAAACCACACAAATATTTCTATGTATTCTTTTGCCCATGAGTCTAGCGCATCAACGAAAATTAAAAGCATATGAAATTCACCTTACTCGGCCGAGCGCAAAAAATTAATCATGTGAAAATTTCCACTTTTACAGTAATGTTTGTTAGGTGCCTTGAGTATCCCTTGGGATAGATATGTGTATTAGAAATGTCTTCATTACTATTATTCTGCTTCTGTTGAGGCAACTGACATATCCTTGCACAGCACTGAAGACTTATCTTCACTACTATGCAATGTATAAAATACTTGGCTATGATCAATCATGCGAAGGCTACTACGAGATGTCTACTTAGAATGATATGTCTATCTATTGTGATCAATTATGACACATACGCCATTTCAAAGTACTATGCTTTTTTGACTGAGCACAAAGAACTGTAAACAGCAAGAATTTGTGAATTCTGAGATGAGCAAGCACAATATTTGGAAACCTTGCTCTTCCAAACTGTGATTTTGACACATTAGCTCTGTAATGAGACTTTGCAGGGAATTTCAGAAGGATGGAGAGGAGGAGACATTGAAAGTTAGGCCCGCAAACACACAAATACATTTCGGGTTCATAGCCATTCATGGCCATCTTTGCATGTACTTTAAAAGAATGCTAGACCACTACTTTGATATACCTACAAGTAACTACTAGGCTTTTTACACTTGCACAATTTTGCTCAGTCCCGTAATATCGGTGGGGCTAAATGAGGATTAAGCCCCATCGATAGTATGGGACTGAGCTTAGCCCACTTTCTGTTTACATTGCACTTTACAAAAGTGGGCTAACTCCACAACAGTACAGGATTATTTCAGCCCTGGAAAAAAGCAGAATTACCAGAAAATGGTTGCATTTTTAGATTCATGTTTGATTCAGCTTTCTGTTTATTCAATTTCATTGTGATAGGAAGAGATTGAAAAATAACATGACAGATACATGTATGTAGTATTTGCTCTTTTTCCTGGATAAGTCATAAGTAACAGAATTACTTCTTCTGAAATTTTCTAAGAACACTTAAAGGAGAATGAAACCCTGGGGAAATATCATTCATATAAGTGTTATCGGAAGTTTTAAGGTACAAGTTGAAATCACAGAATTTTCAGTTTCCCCAAAAAATATTCACTCTTAAAGCTAGGAGGAAAACTTTCCCCCATTTATGGTGACGGAATTACACCCATATTGTAATAGATTTTAAACACAATTCCTGAAAATACTGGTTTGATAATGTCTCATACCTTGGAACACATGTTGCATACACATACACGATTATAATGAAAGTGAATGCATGAGACACAAATTGAACAACGTATTTATTTCATCATAATCCATAATCATTACATTGCCCAAAATATTTAGTAAAGAGCAATAAATGTCATGTAATTTCAAACATGCATTGTGCAAATTCCGAATAAAATGGGGTAAATGTTTTTTCAGCTTCTTTTAATTTAAGGATTTGGCTATTTGGAACAATTAAAGCGATCTTTATTAGTATAAATCTAAAATTAGCTGATTTTGTCATTCTCATGTGAAATTGCCCAAGCACCACAGCATGTGAATGCTTACCAAAATAAGTTATTTTTTAAAAAAAATTATGAAAAAAGAACCATATGTCATTATGAATCAGATGATTGAACTCTTCGGTGAAGCAAGCGTAGATCGCACTGTGGTATATTGGTGAAGGCTCTTGACTCTCATACGAGAGGTCCTGGGTTCAATCCTCGCCTGGTGCTTACATCTTTGGACAAGATGTTTTACCCACATCTGTCCCTCTCCACCCAGGTGTAAATGGGTATCTGGCAATTGCTGGGGTAATAATAATTGCAGGGCCCTCAGGAAGAACACCACTGAAGCTGATGAGGCTTCCCTGGGTAAAAAAAACTATTATTATCATTATTATTATTATTATCATTATTACTATTATGAGAATAGCACGTAACTTACCAAGGGTATGCAAACAACCCTGATATTTCAGGCGTTTGTGGTTGTTGTTGTTGTTGTTGATAACTAATCTGTGATGAGGGAGGTCGAAGAAGCTTGGTCTGTTCATAATTCTCCATCTGAGGTGGGTTTAGAGAGAAATGTTGAAATACAAGCTAGGTGGGATGCTATGTGCACATAATCCATTGAGAGTGATTGCATATGTGCTCCTGCAACAACTGCTCAGAGCTTTATTTCATCGGAGATGTAGGGTTAGGATTAGGGTTGTATTGGGTATGCATTAGCTATAGGGTGAGAGTTAGGGTTCGGTATAGTATTTTGGTCCAACGATGAAGGTTGGAATTAAGTAGAGGAAAATTGAAAGCAGAGCAATTTTTGACAGAGCATGTGTCATACAACCCCAGCGAGGGCAGCATATCTGAAACAAGTAGGTATCATTCATGATCTGAATTAAAAGCCATCCCTGAATCTGGAGTATGATTTAACTTTCCTGAATATTAATTGTCTCTAACTAAAGAGGAAAATACTGGCATCATTCAGAGATTATTATTTTAAATGTGAGAGCTAATCTTAAGGACTGACAGGAAAAGTCTGTGTGTGCTCTTCTGGTTAATTCTGTTATGAAAAGTTTAAAAACTCTTTACTGAAACAAAAGATGCCTTGTCATAGCAATGGCAGTCAAATATCTCTTTAAAACAGATGAATCAATAAATTCCAATTCTAATTTCAATTCCTAGTCCAGTCCAAAATTCCAATCAAAGTCCCATTCCAATACCGATCTAACTCCAACCCCAATTCCAATTCTCATTCCAATCAAACTCCCATTCCAATTTCAATTCCAATTCCAATTCCAATCCAATCCTAATACACTGAATATAAATCTCCATAGAATACAAACCAGGTGAGATGATGGGACAAGTCCGATTGCATTGGGTGGGGTCAACATCTTGACTCGTTTCCAGTCACTGCCGACATTCTCTAGCACGACCACCTGAGAACCAACAGACACGTTAAGGGCCTGTTCTCCATGAGGGGGCATGGGAATACGATTGTAAGGTCTGGAGACCCTGAGTTGTTGGCCGGTAGCCGTTGGCTGCACTCCGACATTGCCTTGTTGATTGCAGAAAGAGGTGTGACTGGAACTGAGGCATTCTTTGTGTACTGAGATACCACATGTTGTGCACTTGTAGCCTTGAAAGAACAGGCCTCTGTGATGGGTAAACAAATAATACAAATAATAATCTTTTCTTGTATAGCGCAAACCACATAATGACATATATCTCTATGAGCTTCCAAAGGACTTTGAATCTTATTTATTACATTTAGCTCTGGCCAACTTAGCGTTCAGTGCATTCAAGGAATAAATCCTACCAGGTACCAACTTACTACACCTGGGTCGAGTGTGGCAAAAGTATATTGATGTTTTGCAAAGGTCATTAATGCTGCGCCATGGATTTAAACCCTGTACCTTGTGGTTCACAGTCCAGAGACTTATCCACTACACCACACCACCTTTACGACATGATTATGAGTATTTCACATGACTATTTATGATCGCAAAAGCGTCCCCAACAAATTTCATCCAAAAAGCAATAAAAAACAAAAGGTAAAAAAAACAACAAAGAAATACATAAGAAATTTTAAATACAATAAAACACATAAGAAATCAATTTTGATACCGAATTTTTTTCAAGTATATTTGCTAAGAATACTGGAAAGAGTGTCTAGACCAAAAATTAGCATTTTTTGAGAGCTATTTAATGATTTAGAGCAAAATTTTGATTTCATGCATAAATTAGCATAATTAATGCGAAATTATTTTGGAGCATTTAACTATACAGTTTTGTAGATTACGTTGTGGACTACGTGCGTGCCGATTTTCGGCGCAATCGCGCTGTCGACGGTCTCCCGGCCCTTTTAGGGTTAACTGATTCCTCAAAATTAATATTTCCTGATAGCTGCAACACAATGAAAGGAAGCAGTACCCAACTGCTAGGAAAAGCAGCATTTTCTTGTATATGTAGAAAATTAACCAGAGGAAAATTCCTTTCCGAGGGAATTAGTAACTTAGAATTGTACTTTACATACAGGCGAAAGCGCATAGGCTCAGTTTAGAACCCAGGACCTCCCTGTTACAAGACCACTGCTCTACTACTTGGCCATCAAGCCTGAAATCAGGCATCTTCTGTAGAACACTTTCATCTGATCAATGCCCAATCACCCTACCTACACATGTACCTGTGCAGGCAGGAAAGAAACTTGTATTACATATCCACACATAATTTTAATGAGTAGCCTTTTGGCATGAATTACAGGTTGTAGATTCTTTGGATGTGTAACTCTACTGTATGACCCTAGGTAACCCTTGGGCTTGAGAGAGTTAATAAACCATTAGAATGTCCAACAGTGCGTCCACCCACCCAACTATCCTTCCAATTAGGAGAGGGGACTACAGTCACACTGCAAACTTGATCTAACCTGAGTAGTTTTTGGCATGAATCGCATGATGTGGATCCCTTAAAGGATGTGTAACTTTATTGTATGACCCAGGTAACTCTTGGCTTGACAGAATCAATAAAGCAGTTTACCGTCCAATAATCCATCCATCAATCCAACTAGGAGAGGGACCACAGCCGTATTACACACATGATCTCACCTGAGTAGTTTTTGGCATGAATCGCATGATGTGGATTCCTTGAAGGATGTGTATTCCACTGTATGACCCTTGGTCGTCCTCGGGAGAATGTTGTCCCTGAGAAACAAATCATAAAACAAAAATAGAAAACATAAATTTAACATTCATAGCCAATACAAGACTATGGTAAAGGAAGCATGGAAAGGATAAAAAAAAGCTAGATACAAGAAAAAAATATGACGACTGCTTTATATCCCCCAAATACCCACAGACAGAGCAAACAAAAATATGAAATAAAAATTATCTCCAATGACTTTCATATGTAGTTGCATGCAGCAAAGGCCCCTAAGAGAGTAGCTAGTGATCTGTGTGTTATAACAAAAAAGTTACAGAAGTATAGAGGTACACTTTGGTAATTTCATTTTGCCACTGCAGATTTTGTCCTTTTTTAAATGGTTGTGTCCTGTCAGAACGAAACATAACGGTTACAGATCTGCATGACCCAATACTCACTGAGCAAGGCGAATTCCTTCTACCCATCTCAGCATCATCTCTTCAGTCTTACAGTACACTTCTATGTTGCTTCTGGCACCAGATTGGTCTTTAGCAGTCAGATGAAAGCAGAAGTTCCACTGTACATAGGATATCACAAGAGCATGACTTCAAAAATCAAGGAACATAAGGTAGAAAGTATATCAAATGCTACCATAAATGGGTTTGAAATGAAAAGGGACAGACTGGTCAGAGTGAAAGAGAGAGTGAGGGGGGAGCAGAGTAGATTAAAAAGATGAAAAGGAGAGTGTACTGACTTCCTTTGGCATGACATTAACATTTGCCACTCTCGACCCAAGAGAAGTGAATTGGCGTAGGAATCTATTCCCTGAAGCTTCAGCGCCTTCATTTAGGGCAGCTAGGCTGAGCCACGGTATCGGTAATAATCCAAAGCTTTTTGGAAGTGCATAGAGACATTGATAAATGATATGCGCTATACAAGAACGGAGTATTATTATTATTATTTCTATATACAGACACAGAATGGACAGAAAAGAGACTGGACAGTAAGAGAGAGAGAAAGAGGGAAGGGTGAGGGTGGAAAAGAGGAAGATAGTCAGAAAGATAGAGATAGAAAGATGCAAGAGGATGGGGTAGACAGTGAGAGAGAGAGAGAGAGAGAGAGAAAGACAGAGAGACAGACAGTTGGAGAGTAAGTAAAGAGAATACAGAATACAGACAGAGAAGGTGAGATGATACAAAAACATACATTACCACATGCAGTTTTAAATTACACAGTCTACACTCAGTTGATGTACAATGACACCAAGTTATCTCAAGCTATTATACAGTGCGTCCCAGAAAAAACGAAACCCTAAAACAAAGGGTTATTGTGACCAAACTATGTGCTGTATGACAAGAATTATTTATTTTCCATAAACTAAAAGTATTATGCTTTTAAATGATACCTTGATGGCATCCATCCGTACATGCTTTACAGAGCAGCAGCATTTTAAAAATAACATGTAAAAACTCAGTTGTGCCAGATTCGGGTAAAACCATGAAAACGTTAGGATCACATGCAAACATGACCCAAATGTAACGTGACTTTTAAAACCCTGCGAGAAGACTGTTTTCATTTGTTTCTTTCAATAACGAGGGTAAGGATAATGCTCTCATCATGAAATAAAGGATGGTCAATGTTTTGTCGATGTTGGGGGTAAAGAAAGGGCATGTTTTGTATTGAAATTGTACCTGCAATCGGAATGAAAAGTAATTTTTTGAATTTTGAAGAACTGCAATTTCTTTTAAGAACAAAGCGGACAGAAAGGTAATATTTTTCATAAAAGTAAAGTTAGTGGCACTTTTCATTGTCATCAAAAGAAAATACAAGGTTGAAAGGGCACATAAGGCAGAAAAAAATATCAAGATTATAATGGCAATTTCCCACCTCAGGAGGGGCACCTTTCCTATCACAGGAGGGGCACTTTTTCATCTTTTGAGGGAAATTCATTAATTTATGAAATTTGCGGGGGGGGGGGGGGCGTACACCCCTGTCACCACTGGAAATTGATATTGACCCGTGTTTTATGAATTTCTGATTGAATGCATGCCATCACACGAGGGAATTTCACGTATCATATCTCTTAAAGCTAGTATTTCCCTTGTGTCATGTTTGCATATGATCCTAACGTTTTCACGGTTTTACCCAAATCTGGCACAACTGAGTTTTTACATGTCATTTTCAAAATGCTGCCGCTCGGTAAAGTATGTACAGATGGATGACATCAAGGTATCATTTAAAAGCATAATACTTCTAGTTTTTGGAAAATAGATAATTATTGTCATACAGCACTTAGTGTGGTCACAATAACTCTTTGTTTTAGGGTTTCGTTTTTTCTGGGATGCACTGTACATTCAAACTGGTTCAGTGAGTACCCCTGCTCTTACATTTATACCTAAATCTTCCTCACCAATGAAGAAAAATAATACATTTAAAACAGAAGTTTCTTGGAAAGATTCATGGGGCAAGGCAATTTAGTTGACAAGCTTTGCTATAAACAGGATCTACAAATACATATTTCATGGACATCTAGATCCTTAAAGTTGGTTGGAAGAATGCTAGTCTAGACAGAGAAACTTTTGCTACCAAGCACATTTGTGATTGGTAACATTGCCTTGTTATACTCCAAAAGTATGTATAGTCTGTGATGTCAATAGCACACAGATTTCATAATGGATGATATATTTCTATAATAGAACATTCTATCAATTATACATGTTGTAGAGAAAGGAGGAAAAGAGGGGGAAGCCTGAAAAATTGAGGGAAAAGTTATTCAATTAAAAAGAAATGGATTTGTAGAAAACCTGTAACTTAAAGTTCAAAATATGAACATTTCCTATTTGTTAACAACCAGGATTAAGACACTAAATCGTATTTGCTGAAAAGGCTGGGAATGCTTAAAACTTTCAAAAGAATGAGCCATTTCGTAATTATAATGGGCGCATGCGAAGAGGAAGGTCCTTTGTACCGAGTACAAATGACCTCTATACGCTTTCATAGTGTGTGCACCATGATACGTACACCGGTATGATTTTAGTTGTTAAACAAGTAACGTATCCATCAAAATAGATGCGTGTGCATGTACAAATTGGGGTCATTTGTACCATCTACTAATTACAAATTGGTTTATACAGATCTGGGCCCCGTTGCATAAAACTTACCATTAATGGTAACTCTGCTATCAATGGTAACTACCATGGTAACATCACTCAACAGCCAATCAAAATCAAGGTTTCCATGGGAGTTACCATTGATGGCAAAGTTACCGTTAATGGTAAGTTTTATGCAACGGGGCCCAGAACTATCCCTGACAAGGACTAGGGGCTGCAAACAAGACTACTTTATGACTTTTTGAGGATTTGAACTCCCTGTGAACGTAAACAACACGCTGAAACCTACGTCACAAGAAAGCTCTAAAAGGATTCTGTCTAGCCTTTAACCTTTGACATTATCAACTACGCTCAGGTATTCCTTAATTTGTTTTTCTCTTTATCCACAGGAAATTATTTTTTCTGGAAATATTACAGATTCACATGAAGTATTTGGCAAACAACGGATAGTAAAAGGTGCTAAATATATTCATTTTTCTCAGTACTATACCTTTACATTTAAAGTCAGACACAGCAATTCCCATAGAATCAAGGTATCTCTTTATAACCCTTTCTCAGTCAGATTATGTTTTAAAAGCTCTGCTTTGGCCAATTTGTTGTTACAAAAACAAATCCCTACATTTCCACTTATTTCCAACACACAAACAAAATTAATTACAGGTTGATCAAATAAATAATTGACTGATGGAAAAGCTGCTAAAGGGATACGAACTGGTTTTACTGATTTAGCCTGAAAAGGGATCTATAAATATTGAAGCCAATACGTTCTGTACTACATACGTAAAGCCTGAAAATGCATAAGATTACTTACACGTCCCCCTCTCCCACTAGGTAAGTTATTCTCCACATTGTACTGGGCTAGATCAATGGTGTTGTTGTATTCATGACTTTCCTGGCCCTGTAACAAATGAAAATATCACAATTCAAATACACAGTAACATATCCTTTTTCTGAGCAATATACAAAATGTACATTGTGTACTACATGTTGGTCCCTTTGCAAAGCTGGTTATGCTAATCGTTCAACTTTTGACTCATCTCTGCGCAAAAGTCATTCACTCACTGGATGAGAGAAACATTCAGTACATTTAGAGAAAATTTCAATCGCACGTAGATTTCTTAAAACAATGGTTCTCAAAACACATTATTTCAACCTCCCAAAATAAATAATAACAAGTGAATGAGTAAATTACGCAATGCGTAATAAATGTCCCCGCCGGAAGTGCAGATCTGTGGAAATTAACTAGCCTGAACCTTAAAACTTCAGTGAAAAACTTTAGTGAATAAAATAATAATGTTACTGCATGCAAAAGAAGAGAATACCAACAATGCATGTAAACAACTGAAATATAAAACATGAAAACATTATGAACCTTCAGCCATTTTGAATAAATTTGCATAAATTTGCATGAATAATGAATTTCAAAATTCTGTGTAGAAGTTTGGAAGCCCCCACCCAGCCCTATCAGATAAAACAATCGGAATCAAAATCCGATGTGAAATAGAGAAGTAGCATTTTTTGTCAATTTTGAATAAATTTGCATAAATTTGCATAATTAATGAATTTCAAAATTCTGTGTAGAAGTTTGGAAGCCCCCACCCAGCCCTATCAGATAAAACAATCGGAATCAAAATCCGATGTGAAATAGGGGAGAAGTAGCATTTTTCGTCAATTTTGAATAAATTTGCATAAATTTGCATAATTAATGAATTTCAAAATTCTGTGTAGAAGTTTGGAAGCCCCCACCCAGCCCTATCAGATAAAACAATCGGAATCAAAATCCGATGTGAAATAGAGGAGAAGTAGCATTTTCATCAATTTTGAATAAATTTGCATAAATTTGCATAATTAATGAATTTCAAAATTCTGTGTAGAAGTTTGGAAGCCCCCACCCAGCCCTATCAGATAAAACAATCGGAATCAAAATCCGATGTGAAATAGAGGAGAAGTAGCATTTTTAGTCAATTTTGATTAAATTTGCATAAATTTGCATAATTAATGAATTTCAAAATTCTGTGTAGAAGTTTGGAAGCCCCCACCCAGCTCTATCAGATAAAACAATCAGAATCAAAATCGGGCAAGCAATGACGGAGAAGTAGCATTTTCTAGCGAACAGACGGACGGACGGACGGACGGACGGACACACGCACACACGAACGGAGCCCGTTTCATAGTCCCCTCGCGAACTTCGTTCGACGGGGACAATTAAGTGGAGGTACAACATACATGTAAAGAAGCAAAATCACGGTAATAAGCAAATGCATAAATAATGTACAAGGGTTTTAAATTCTGTATGTATGTCTAAAATTAGCATTGGCTTTAAATTCATCATGAAATACAGGCCTCTAGGTTTACAGGAAATTATTATTACATCAAATAAATATTTGTGTTCAGGTCATGGTCGATGAGCAACAGGATATAATTTCCCAAATATAAATGTTTCAAATATTCCTGCATAAGTCTCCACAAATAATGAATCTGTCCACTTTTGTAGGACAGATTTTCATAATACTGCATCATTATTTACATACATGGCATCATTTGTATCGTTTGATATTGAAATACATAAATGAGAAAAACACTACATTTTCTCATTAATTCTTATTTTCTAACATACATGTATGCTTCTTCTTAACATCCTACTCCAATTTGTTTGAAAGAATTTGGACATGACAATGTGCATTGTGTAAAATGTTCAGAGTTGAAATGTCCTAACATGATATACCTATTATCAGACAAATGATTTACAAATACATTATACCGAGTGTCAACAAAAAAAGCGATACACTTTTAAAATGGCCCCCAAATAAAAAATTTTATCGAATTTTGGGAAAATCTTTATATATATGGATAGCTTAAAGTCTCTTCTTTCATATGACATCAAAAAGTCTGAAAATGTTTTATGCTTGAGTGAGCACTGCCCACTTTTGTAAAGGACATGAAAATTAGGTTGCACAGGAATTGGCTATCCACTTTGGGTGAAGTGAAAAGTTATCCAGTTTAGAAATTGCTGATTGTCCGATGAGTTTATGATAAATCATGATGGATATGGATTTGTGCAGTGAATGACATGGCTTATGAATTCCAAGTTCATGCATGAGTGATCATGTATTGTCTTTTTAATCATAATTTGATTATGGAAGTTGTTTTGACAGTATTGTATTATCTGGTGTTGATGTCTGTGGTAATTGTAGCGGTGCTCTAACACCATGTCATACACCGCACAAACCCATATCCATCATAAACTCATCATACCATAAGCAATTTCTAAGCTGGAGAACTTCTCATGTCAGCCCAAATGGATAGTGAATTCCTGCACAACCTAATTTTCACGTCCTTTACAAAAGTGGGCAGTGCACACCCAAGCATGAAATATTTTTGGACTTTTTTGGTGTCATATGATAGAAGAGACCTTCAGCTATCCATATATATAAAAATTTCCCAAAAATTTACGATAATTTTTTATTTGGGGGCCGTATTAAAGGTGTATCACTTTTGGGGGGACACTCGGTATAACAAGCTATGTCTAGATATATACAGTGTTTCTTTAAAAAGGAAGTTACCCAACTTTTCCCATCAATTACAAGAAAAATAATTATTTCCAGGTTGATTCTTTGTATTCATATTCAATTCAATTCATCCTCTTTCATATGATACCAAAAATGTAATATTGTCATGGATGAATAAATTTGAAAGGCTTTGAGTGATGTCAAAGTTAGTTTGCGCACAGAAGTAATGCAAAGTGTAATTCCATTTGGTACAATGCAAACAAACAAAACAAGTGATAAAGACGCATAGCAAAGAAAAATGATATTTCATGATGTTTCCTTATTCATATTTCAAAATGTATGCAACCTTGAATGAGATATGAGTCCAAAATTAGCCCCAATGTCCTTCCAAATGACCACCTTGTCTGTCCAAGCATGTGTGTGTTTGAGAAAGCAGAGTGAGATTCAATAAATGGCTATTCATTGTGTGGATGAATAGATCCCACTCTTGCGTGGAAATCAATTTTTACATTGGTTTAAAATTGTTTTAGTTGAATGATCCCAGGCTCTATCATCCCAAATTTGGTAGCATACTGTATGAAAGGGGATAAAATTCCTCTTTTTATGATGTATTAAAATAAATCAAGTTATGTTTATTTGACGAAATGTTGCTGGAGAGAGTTGGGTTTCCTTTTTCAAGAAACACACTGTATATGTTTCTTTCTCATCTTGTCTTTCTCATCTGAATAGATACAAAGTGGCCCCCGTCTTACAGAGAATTGCAATCAATCTCAAAATGGCAATAGCCAATCAAGATCATCATAGCATGCACATATTGTGCAACATAGTCACTATCAACCAATCAGAATCGTTGTTTGAAACGTGTGATCAATCACAACTTTTTGTAAGATGGGCCCAGGCCTAGGGCCCTGTCATGATAAGCTTTGTACATTATCTGTACAAATGATTAATCCAGCTACTTATTTATAGTGTGGGACGTCTTACAAGCATGATTCTCTCAACAAATATGAATCTTAAATTAGGCTTCTCATTTATATTCATATTTCTATAGTTTACTTTCTTGATTGCATTAGGGGCTATTATACAATATGGTATCATGACAAGTATTTCCTGATGGTTTTCTCATTGATTGGTAAATGTACTGATTAACTACAATAAATGACAGGGGACACCACAATAAAAACAACAACAAAACAAGTACCGGTAATATACACTTGACAGATAACTTTACAACACTGCAATCAATAGAATGCAGATATCCAATTCATTTGTTTCACCGAGGATTTGTCTGGTAACTCCTTGCTTTTACAATGGAAAGACAGTTGCAAGTACTTTCACAATAAAGAAGGAAACAATGCAATATAAGGCAATAAATTTCATATCAAAGCAATTCCACATGGTGGTAACAGAATTACATGTACATACATTTAACATTTTGGGGCTATAAACTTAAGAAAGCATGGATTCTTACTGAAGAATATAAATTTTACATTTTAGGGTAGTGTATTTGCTACCACATGAAAAAAAGGGTTTCCTTTTGTATCTGAATTGTTTCTGAAATCCAAAGAGTCAGAAACAAATTTACAGCAGAGAATTTGATAACAAGAATGATTTCTCCTTCAACTTTCATTAAAAATAGTCCTGAATTTCTAGT
>CM046848.1:31869724-31902454 GCA_025618425.1 Heliocidaris tuberculata
TTGTCTGTGCTTCTACATTTAGAATCAGACATATCTGTATTAAAGTTTTCATATTTTTTTTGCCTAAAAGTGTTCAAAAAAGTAAATTCTAATTCTACATCCTAATATTTTGGTTCTGCCTCTTTAAATCAAAATTTTGATTTTGAATAATTTAGTGATATGCACCTTTCCTGCGTTTTTACACGCGTTTCGATAAGCTACCTAAGGAACACAGAAAATTTGACAATTAAAACCCCATTGAAAGTAATTTTTTTTTTCTTTTTCACAATATAACTGTCAAAATTAGAAATTGAAATAATTCTCTATTCAGTACAAACTTCCTCTAAGCTATGGTACAGTTTTACTATTCTGTTTCTAGATATTCATCGATTGCTCACACTTTTTAAAGATTTGATTGTGCATTTGCAATGGAAGCATCAAAATATATCATCAAATCCCAAATCAAATTTCTTAGCAATAAATTATAGTCATTCTACAATATTTAAATAATAACATTAATATAATTTGCATTTTCAATTTATTCACTCAATGGAAGAAGAAGAAAAATTGTTTAAAAATATAAATATAATGCTAAATCAAAAATCTTATTATTTTTATCACTGCCATCATCATCATCATAACATTGATGATAATTGTCACAGTCATCATTTTCATCATTTTCCTCCTGACCCCTATCATTTTTTAGAGCAAAAAGCTGCAGATGATATCCGACTACCTGATTGACTATTTTTCGCTAGTAAAATATGTAGGAAGGTGTTCCTCGATTTGTGCAGGCCCGGTGATGATCGGCGAGGCCTATGTGAGTTAAACATACCTTGCCAGAAGAGGATAGCTTCGCTACCTATCAATACTCGTACTACACAAACAGCTTTGTCTACAATGTGGGTTAGACATCTTGACACTGAGATAATCCATAGAATGCAACAAAATCCCTTCATCTACAAATATTACTGTTATTGTTTTTGATAGTCCATAAAGGTAAGCAGCATTCATCTTCAAACAAATAATAAATGACCGATTTTCAACAAGAATGGATTTGTGATCATCTTCACTTTAAATGGAATGGATAATTTTTCAGCCATAAACCTTTGGACGAGCTGTTTTTTTAGCTGGAAAACTGTACCATGCTGAAAACAAACCAAAGAAAAACATGAAAACAAGCAATACGTGAGTACATGCACATATTTCAGGAGACAAACTGTAAAACCTGACCACACCTCCACTTTAACTACGCTACCTCACTATGTATGGGTCAATAGACCACAAGAAGTAAGGAAAGAGGAACACCATTAACACATGGATAATTGCAATGGAAATAAGAAGTAGATGATCACAAGTTGATCCAGCCCAATTCTTCAAATGCCAATGAGACAGACAATATTGGACTCTCTGCTCTGGTAGCTGAGTGTTCAAGTGATGGCCACAGTCGTTTGTGGTAGGCTGTCCATCTTGTAGGATGTTGGTCATCTGTGATGATCACTAATAAAGAGAGTACCTCTTTCAAGGATTCAAGAAGTTAAAGATTTTCTAATCTATCTAATCTATAAGGTACATGTTTCAAATGGTTTCTTATAATCAACTGCAGTATTAAAGGGAAGGTTGAGTTCTGGGAAAGGTAAAAAATAATTTGTGAGCTTTTTCATTCCTTTCATGTCAGTTTGGAAGAACATCATAGTAGAAATGTCTCCTGGAAAGGATTGCTCTTCAAATGCCCTCATATTCGAAATATGACAAGAAACAGCTGAAATGTTTGGGACGAACATGTGTATGTAGTCCCATATATACATTTCTGTGTGCAGTGCATGTGACTCTCAGCAGGACTAAGTCAACTTCTTCTTGTTTTGGTGATTCAAGAACTTTACAACATACACCAATTCTTATGTACTACAGTATAATAACCTTTCCCAATTGCTTTGAGACAGTTTCTTTCTCAATGTTATCACATGACCAGGATTCAACTTTATCCTTACTCTATGGATCAACACTAAATTGTTCTTCAAGATTTGTACTGACCATCTGTAACTATAATAGGGTGATAAAGACTACAAAGACGTGATAAATAGAAATTCTAGAATACGGCTAGGTAATGAAAGATAGTCATACTCTGCCAAAATTATTGCACAAAAACAAACATGCTCTAACTAATTCATGCATCTCTTGCTAAATCCTACAGACAAGTTTTGAGCAAGAAAGAAACAGACTACCAGTATGAGTTGTATGATGATGGGAGCTGGATGGTATTATGCCATTTACTTTCCAATCATGGCATGAGGGCTTACTCTTACACCGATAACACCCTTTCCCCACTCATCACTTCAAACATTAGTTATTATTAACTTTGAGGACAAGTTCATGTATGTAAAAAATACAGGAAGGAAAAGAGAGCACGGGAGACATAAGGGAAGAAAAAAAAATTATATTCATTATCCCATCCTCTTTGTAATTTGCAATATTTGGCAACTTTTTTTTTTACTAAGTTTGTTTAATACGTGGTTTTAGAAAAAAAAAATATACTGTTTACAGTAAAAATCCTCTCTTTCTTTGTTACTATGATACTGAATACATACGAATCTTGCATTAATCTATTTACACTATTTACACATAAGTTTCTTTTTTGGTTCTATGTACATAGTTTGTAATGTACACTTATCTCTTTATCTAGGCTTCTAACAGAAATACTTTCTGAAAAGTTATCTGTGTTAATCATTATTCACATGATATGTACAGGTATCTGCACTCTTAAAAACCCATAGCAGTTCAGAGTTTTACATTTGGTCTTAATTAATCAGTTTTCCCTCATCAAATTGGCAACAATAATTCTTATTTTTCACTCCTACATAGTTTTAAAAAAATCAAAATGTTTATCAAATTAACCAATGTGAATGAAAAATGCAAAATTTAACTGAAAAATTGCCAGTTTGTACATGAAAATAGGGATTATACACATTGCCAATTTGGAGACTTTAATGATCAGTTACAATTAAATCGCTCTTACTTGTGAACGGCACAAGGTATTGCATTGGAAATAGACTCAAAATTTTCAGTGATTTTTACTCTTTCTGCTCAATTCCTAGCATTTTAGATAATAAGCATGACAAGCGTCACTAAAAGTTGACACTGTACTGCTATGGGTATATGCGCAGGCATAAACATGTATATGTATATATACTAATTATGCTTGCTGCATTTGTGTTCATAAAATAATGTTTAATATCAAAGCATGATCTGTGATAAAGTGATTACCCACTGAAACTGGCACAAATGTGTTACTATGGGGGGCAAATCTGAAGAATTTATTCATTTTGTGCCCAATGCATTTCCATGTACAATAGCACATGAATATACATTGAGATAATCATTTCCCTTCATATGTGGTAGTCTGAGCAAGCTGTAATAGCGCTATCAAATTCACAAGGAGATGCAATGGCTCAGCAGAAGAGCAGAGGTCTCGTAACTGGGGGACCCAGGTTCGAAATTATGTGGACGAGCTAGTGCCCTTTAGTAAGGCATTAATCCTCATTACCAAGTCCCTCAGAGAGGACTTCAAAGCTGCCAGTCCCCTGGTTGTAGTAGTACAAGCATACACATGCTTTCTTAGCGGTCAGGTAAAGTAAACCATCAAACCATTTAAACATCAGATATAGATTGAGATCTTTGAAGTAATTGGTAATTTATAGGACAAAATACCTTGAACTGGCTCTCTCTTACTTGGCTTGATATTGAAAAATTTATGGAAGAGGTTATGCTGTAATCAAATAAAGAGTTTACTGCCTAAAATAGAAACAGAGAGTGAAAAAAAATATTACTTTGGCATGATTAATTAAGCTATGTCCTTGGATAAGACGTCCATCTAATGTTGGGGTGAAGTATTGGGTGGAATATTCTTCCCTTCTTCTGAGTTATCCTTTACAGCACAGCAAGTATTGGCCATGTGAACCAACAAGTTTTACATACACATCTTAACAAAGGCATATTTGCTCTTTGTGGGAGGGGAAGTTCAATGGTCTCTAAAATAGTTGCTCCAACTTTGCCACACACAAAGTGACTAATGCTGTAAACTTCCAAGAGAAAGGGCTTTAAATATATTGTCTGCTGAGAGCTAGAAGGGTGTAAACTCTTAAAACACTTTTATGTAGAGTTAACACCCTTATGGCAGTCAACTAATGATATAGTCAGCTGGAAGTCAGGACATTAAACCATATCTTTTAACATTGATTTTACGACCTTGTGGCTCCCACTATAGCAATATTTGAAATACATATAGCCTAATACTGTCAAACTAAAATGCACTGAATTCACTGTTGGTAAAACACACATTCTGGTAAAAAAAACAAAAAAACTGAAAGAGTCCTGTGCTACCAAACGTTGGATTCTGATTGTGGAAGTTTGACAACCCCTACGCCTCCACCTAATCGACGATAGTTCATGCTGCCGCACATACGCCATGATTTGGTGTCCGGATCGTAGACTTCTACTGTCTTGAGGTATGTCGTTCCGTCGAACCCACCCACAGCCATCAGTCTGCCATTCACTACGGCGAGTCCAACCTGGTGGATATTCAAAGAAATATCATGGTGAAATAATGGAGATATTACATTGTATAGACAAGCAGCAAAATCAAAATTTAACATATCATCAAAATAATACAGTCAAACCTGCTCCAGTAACCGCCTGCCTTACATTTATTGTCTCCTTTCAAGAGAATTTTCCATTGAAACATGTGTAAGAGGAAACTGTACATAAAGACTACCTCCCTACAAAGACTGCTTTGTCTCCCTTGAGTGGTTTTGATATACAGGTCTCATAGTATAAGCAATTTGATCTAGAAAACAAATACTGAATATTAATAAATTACACCTCAAATATAGAATACAAATCACAGTATATGTGTATTCCCTGTATTCCACAGAGATCAAATTGAAAAGTAGATAATCTTATACCCATCACAGTGCATAAGTTTTATATTTCGGTAAAAAATTAGGTAAAATTCTGAAAAAAAAGTTGTTGTTTTTTAAGTGCACAAAATTCTAAATATATACCAGTGGCCATTATAAATAGTAAATGTGACCCTCCACCACAAAAAGACCAATAAGTTGGAAATTTGGGGGGTTTAAATTTCAACACAGTTTGAAAGCTTAGATTCTAAGCTTTAAAATGATATATAATATGTCTTGTATGGACATAGCAAACCCTTGTTTGAGAATGTCAACGTGTCAGACAGGCTAATGAAACAAAAACAATAGAGAAAATGGGCTCTAAAGAAGAGTGACCATTTAAGAGTGTCTAGTCTGTATCCTATTGTTTGTCGCACAAAAGGTTGAGTCAAAACACGCTAACATACACTGAGAAGTACTGATTGGATTGGATTTAAACTTGTCATACCTTCAGAATAGATATAATTCTTTGTTTCTTTAGATATGGAATATCAGGCAGTGCATAATTTTTAAGCTAAAGCAGAAAATCGATGTGAAGTACAATCCCAGTAAGTTGACGCACAAAGTTTCAATGTCCAGAAAAACATGGTCATTTTGAACGAGGATAAAAACATATTTCCACTTGGTATTTTACCCTGAAATTTTTTTCAGATGATAGATTAATAAATGAATTTTCAGAAAATACAAACAACTTAGAATCCAAATTTCCACCTCAAACAAGCTTTTTCAGCTGTTTACTCTAAAACTCCCATTGTGACTTATTGGTCATTTTGTGGTGGAGGGTCACAAATGGTTTTGCCACCAAGTACTCAAAAATCACCAAAGGCCACACAAGTGCTGCTATCTGAAATATCATTTACTCACCCCACTCCGTCTTGAGTTCATAGCAACTATAGGTTTCCATGTATTGGTTAGAGGATCATATCTCTCTGCACTGCTCAACTCAGTCTGTTCATCTCTCCCACCCACAGCATACAGCATGTCATTGTAGACTGCACACCCTAGATGTTTGCGCTTAGTGCCCATTGGTGCCACAGGGGTCCACTTGTTGGTACGAGGATCATACTTTTCGACTGGAGGCAAAATAAATATATTTGGTATGTTTTTTTCTTTAATTCTCTAAACTGAGGTAATAAGAAATGAAGTACTAATACATGTATACACCTTTAGGCAAATAACTCGGAACCTACTTGTATATGTATGGCTTTAAATCCTACCACACAGATAAAAAATGATAATTAATGCCTTATCCAAGATTTTTTCTAAGCAAGTATCTTCTATTTTCAGGGCCACTGACCTGTTTGTATTGCACTTTTTCATATTAAAATCAGCTTCAACGTAGCAAATATTACAGATCTTATTAGTAGTATTCAAGAAGTGCATTGGTCCCTGGAAGGCCTACAACCAACAGCATAGTGTACAGTGCTGAGATGTACAAAAGTAGAAGCTACCTGTATTGAGAGGTGATGTACCATCCGATCCACCTACAGCATAGAGGAAGCCTCCTAGGACAGCCACAGCTACTCCTAGTCTCCTGGTACTCATGGAAGCTACTCTTGTCCATCGGTTGGCATGCGGTTCATACCTGAAATCAATCCATAAAATACACATAACATCAGTTGTAAAAAAAACAACGAGTGCTTTTCAGCTTGTATAGAAGAGATGTGTGCATAAAAATCACATTTACTTACAAAACATTGAACATCTTCACATCGTACAAGATGCAGAAGGCCCTGATCACCCAGCCTTTGAAAGGTCTTGGAGGAAGGAGTTGGACTCCAAAACTAACTGCAGAATTTAAGGTTTGTAAAGAGAATCTTACCTTTCTACAATGTTGAGACATGATACACCATCTTGGCCTCCTACAGCATACATGTAACCATCTAATACTGCCACACCCACACTTGTCCTACATGTACTAGTTGGTGCAACATCACTGCTCCATTGGTTTGTCTGAGGGTCATACCTGATAATTGAAGACAAAGTCAGGAAGTTCTTAGGGACACAGTCACTCAACCATAAAATTTGCAATTACCCTTTGGTGTGCCCATATATTAATTACAAGTTAATAGTAAAATCCAAAGTTCCGAATTAGGGGGAAAAAATGAAATTCAAATTTCACTTGCAAGTACAGAAGACTTAGCTGTCATTTCAAGATCATATTGAACCTGAACACCACAGGATTTCAGTCATTGATCTGACTCAAATCTGAGCTGGAACAAGAAGTATGAATTTGATACAACCCCACAAAAATGGTATACAAAGCTTGCACTCTTCCCCTCCCTACCAAAATAAAACTGACCTTTACATATGTATGTGGAGCTTGTATCAAAACTATACTTTGACCTAAACCCCAGTCATTTACATCAGAATCCACATAGAATAACTATACCTCTCAGCCAAAAATGACTCACCTCTCAATACTGTTCAGATACGACGACCCGTCATGCCCTCCGACTGCATACAAGAGGTCATCAAGCACAGCTATGCCTACACCACATCGTCTCTTACACATGGGTGCTACCATCCTCCATTCACCGCTCTGTGGATCAAACCTCTCGACACTGGAGATAGCATCACCACTGCACCATCCTCCAACTGAATAAAAACAATCAATTCTATTCAATTAGCCAACATAAGATAGGTTAAAAGTATCCTTATAACTGTTAGAATGACATACATCTATTACAATTTTAAAAATTATCCAAAATAATACAAACTTTTCTTTGAATAAGAATTTCCTTTATGGATTTCTAGTCCAATCCAATCTAATCTGGAAATTTGTTGAGCATCAATACCAAGTTGGCTTATCAAAGTCTTAGTTCTAGTCCTATTTCATCTCTTCACTTTTGTTTCTACACTCTTTCATTTCTCTATTAGCATCAAGAACTGGTTCCTTTCAACAACAAAATAAGTGTGCATGTTGTGAGATTTTTACAAATGTACATCAGTCAGAACTAATGATTTACATTTTAGAAGAAAAAAAAAGCGTGCATGTTTGTGATTGGGTTTTACAAACATGTATCAATCAGATATGAATATTCATGTCTGGGACCAGCCTTGAAGGTCACGATCCTACTCTGTTTCAAACCAGGGTCCTTCAGAGTCGGGAGACAAAGAAAGAAAACTCACCACTAGACCAACTAAAATCTCCTCAAATGCTAATTCAGTAACCTTTATAAAAGCTTTCACAGGGTTCATACCAAGTCTTCAGTGAAACTAGTCTCCAGAGGACACAAAGATGATGAAGTACATACCTGCAAAGAGCACTTCTCCACATCGTATTGGTTTCCTAGGCCTAGTTCTAGGACCCTGCATCAGGGGTCTCTCCTGGGGTAAGAGTAGGTAGTTCTTAGCCTCGTCCACTAGATCCCGACACGCCTCATCGCTCCGGATCAGAAGGTCTGAGCTAACTGTCCCTACCAGGAACTTTGGGTTCAGTAGAGGCAGTCTCACATGTTGTAAAACCTGGTGGAGATAATTAAAACAACATGCATCTATTACATATAATCCCAAACAGAGTACATTTGAATAAGCCAGTTCATAATTATGATTTGCACATGAGCAGGTAAAGGTCATTTGTACCAAGTACAGTTGACCTCTATACGCTTTCATATTGTGCGCGCCATGGTGCAAGCAGTACGATTTTACCTGTTAAACAATATTTATGGAAAAAATAGAGTAATGGATGAGGCCAAGCAATGGCTTGATCAATGTCCATGGATGTCAAACAATATTTACACAGAGATACTTTTCAGGCTAATCTTGCATCCCATAACAGTCTGGACGGATTACGTTTCACTGTCGATTTTATGGGTTGCCAATGGCCAACACTACCTTTTAAGCAAAAGTAAAAGTTTGAAATACGATACCTCAGCTAAGTGTGCTCTTCTCTCTGGAATGTTATATTTAACCCATGAGATGATTGCATTATAAACCTGTTCTTCACTGTGTACATTCAGTTCATCACTAGAGATGATCTCCATGAGTTGATTCACTGGTAGCAGCATGAACTCTTCACTTTCCATTACCTAGGAAATAAATGAAAACACAGGATAAATTCAACTCCAGGTATATCAATATCCACCTGAATTTCATGTAAGTCAGGAGGTTTAAACATAAGATACTGATATTGGGACCCCATACTCTTATTTTCTATTCAGCAATAAAAAATGAAATAAATACATTTCTTACCAGTTCAAACAAAAGGCGTATTTCACGAAGCACAAGAAACATTTTGACAGACAATACTAGCATGATGATTTTATCAAGACAACTTTACATGGAGCCCACAAAGTAGAATTCATACTTATCATAACAAACTTGTTACAAGGCAATTTATCATAACATTCTTCTTACAAGGCATATTTCAACTTGACAATGTTATAAACATAAGGGTGTATTTAAACACACAAAATGATAGATGGTTACATTCATGGGATTTCTGCACATGAATGTATTTCATAACACACATCTTTGAGATGCCTTTTTGAACATAACACATAATGAACGGGTAAATGATTTCATACCTGCAGAAACTTATGTTGGGTGAACTTGTCAGCGACTCTGAGCAAATCCCTACAAGCATGTGTATCTGCAAAGGCTCTTATTCCAAGACAGTTGGACGGATCAAGCTGCCTCTTGAGGAACTCGCAACAAGCTTCCTGGATTTCAGATAGCTGTAGAAGGCAAGCCGCAGGTAGCAGAGTCTGTACATTACTCTCCTCAACAGTCACAGTGGAAGTGTATGCAAAGTCCACCAGTGCTTCCATTGCACGCTCATCAATGTCCCTGATTGCCACCTCCGTCTGTCGGCTCTCTGCAAGCTCACCAGTGAACATGGCTCGAAAGTACGGACTGCAGGCAGATAAAATTATCCTGTGTGCGTAAATCTTTTTGTCATTGACGTTGATGACGACATCGCAGAGTTCTCGCTGCTTGCGAAGAATGTTCGTCATTTCGAGGGTGTCTTTGGGATGACGATCGGAAACATAGACGAATTTCGCCTGCTGGGGCTGTGTCTCAAACACCTGCTGAGCACCTGCCATTGTTGTATTCATGGAACCTCAACTCTTGGAAATCTGCAGAGGGAAAAGTTGCCAGAAAACAAATGACATGTTGACTACCGAATTCTTTTGTTCAAGATTATAGTCTTTACGGTATACAGGTACATGTACCACACAGAGCCTGGTAAAGGTAAAGTTAAATACCAATGTCTTCCTCTGCCTCCACTGCATGACACAGGAAAGAAATCCTCACAATTTTTTGAATGAGATAATATGACATCATCATCATTGGAAGACTTCAAATATCTACCACCACCAACAGAAAGACAAGGGAAATGCCCAGGGCAGTCTCGCCTGCATTACACAATTTTTGGGGCAAAATTTTCACTTGGTGAAAAATCAAAGGTTGGGGCACTTACATGTAAGGGGTGCTGCCCATGAGCCTTCCCCCCACCCCCCCCCCCCCCCTCTTGTGGGCCAGGTACATGTATCCCATCTGTATAACTTAAATCCCTTCAAGTAAGATTTCTTGGATGGTGAAGTTAATTTGAAATCAAGCTGTGTGTTTTAAAGAAGCAGAATATGTGTACATGAAATAACTGCCATTGGGACACTTTTGGGGTGATGCCCCTCCATCAGACCCCTTGAAGATAATGGTCTACAATACTTGAACAACTTGACGTCTCCTTCCCCTAACAATGATTCCTACCTAGTTTGCTTACAATCTACATCATGTGGCAATACGTTTTACGGAAGAAAGAAAAATGTCAATTTGATGTCACAGGCTCTTGGGGGGGGGGGGGGGGGGGGCTTTTGCCCCCCCCCCCCTGTATTGGTAGGTACCCCCATCTATATTAACTTAGATCCTCCTTGCCTAAGGATGATCCCTGCCAATTTTGGTTGAAATCCACTACCAGCAAAGTTTTGAGAAGAAGTCAAATGCATGTGTACAATACATGTACATGCTACATGTACACACACGTACTGTATGTAGAGACAAAACTGAAATTTACCCAAAACTTAAAGGAAACCAAAACCCAAGGAGAGAATCAATGTTATTGGAAAGTGAAAATTCAGAGAAGCACTTTACAAAAAGTTTCATTAAAATTGGTTAAAAAATGAGAGAGTTATGGAAGTTTGAAAAGTCTCGTTTTAATTTCTATGGGGATCCTCAAATTGGCAAAATTGCTTCAAAATGGCTGATTTTGTGAACAACTCTCCATTTGTTTTGTACACAGATTTTCAGATTTCCCCCATTATCTCTCAGGGTGCTCCTTGTCTCCTCCTGAACTCGACATATGTGGTGTAAAATACATTTTCCCATTATATATGTTGAGCTCAGAAAGAGATTAACTGCACCTTGAAAGATAATGGGGAAAATCTGAAAATCTGTGTACAAAACAAATGGAGAGTTGTTCACAAAATCAGCCATTTTGAAGCAATTTTGCCAATTTGAGGATCCCCATAGAAAGTAAAACAAGACTTTTCAAACTTCCATAACTCTCTCATTTTTTAACCAATTTTAATGAAACTTTTTGTAAAGTGCTTCTCTGAATTCTCACTTTCCAATAACATTGATTCTCTCCTTGGGTTTTGGTTTCCTTTAACCAAGTTAAACTGTCAGTAGGTGACCTTTAATGTGATGAAAATGTAAGATTTGGGTATTCATTTGAAAGAGGGTGACATGAAGACAATCCCTACCAAGAATGATGCCAAGTTTCAAAGAATTTGAACAAATACTTTTGAAATAAAGTAAAAATTCAAAAACTTAACCTCAGGTTAAGTTTTTGGAACACAATTTAACTCAATTGACCTTAATTGACCTTTGACCTTGACTTTTGACCTGAAATTTGTTCCACATTATCTGTGATACTCTAAAACACTTGTGTTCAAGTTTCATGGAAATTGGACATATACTTTTGAAATGAGAGCATTTCCAAAATTGTTGACGCCGTCACTGCCGCCGTCGGAAAAGCGGCGCCTATGTCTCGCTTTTTGCTTACGCAGGCGAGACAATAAACTTGAAGTTACGCTAGGACATAATTATTCTTGTAATTGGATATCAGATTTCCTCACTATACTGTTGTACGATCTAAAAATTGGGGATACATTCTCCATGTAACAAGGGCATCATAATATGAAAGAAATCTACAAACTGTACTGTTCTGAAAATAATATCATCACAAGTGCTTCTAAAACTGAGATTATCATATTTTTAGTGTATATTTTGTCTTGCATTTACTGCATTTTTTTTGCCTCCAAAAGAATCTTAATTTTTTTTTAAAATCTGTATATCGGCAATGCACAAAGTTTGGGCTCATTGTTATTTTAACTTATTTTCATTTGATTTTGATCATCATAATTGGAGATCCAATAATTCCAAAACCATTAGTTGAATAATTTTCTAGTTTCACCCAATGATAGTTTAGCTAGAACCACTCATACATGTAATGTATGTACAAGATTTATTATACAGTGTAATGTCTGGGCTGCGAAACAGGGGGGGAGGGGGGCTGCAGCCCCCCCCCCCCCCACTTTTTTGAGTAGACACGTTTCATAAAACCTCCGAAAAAAGGTTCAAAAATGATCATTAATGAGTGCAATCAAATCAGCCCCCCACTTTAAAAAATGCTCCGCAGCCCGTGATGCATATATACACATGAAATTTTTAAAAACTTTAAAATATGTGCAAAATATTACGTGTCAAAAGTGGATCAACTTATATAAATTTAGATTTTCAAGTTCACACGTTCCTGTCTTTAGTCTTTGAATTTAATTTCGGCATTAATTACAAAATACAAATTTTCTTCGCAATAATTTAGCTACATTACCATGAATTTACAGCCCATGAAATAGGGCAGACATTAAGTGTGCACATGAACACCTATAGAAAAGTCTATGACATAACCTCGCATATGTGTGAGTGAGACAAGATATTTCATGTTTCATTCAGATTCACACATTCACTCCACACCATCCATAAAAACCTCGCATATGTGTGAGTGGCTCCACACACAACTGCAAAAACTTAATGAAGCATGCACTCATACACATACGAGGTTATCTTAAGATAACTCCATACATGTTATACTGTTAGAATTCAACGTCTATCATCTTTGAACCTCCTCTTCTTGAAGACTTACCTTTCACTGTTCCCAAAATTACCCCCAATTTTCCTCCCATAATTTCTTATTACATGTTCAACTTATAAAAAGGTAAAAAATCACCAGTTTTCGGATTAGACTTCACCGACTGAGATTACATGGAAAAACAGTGTCATTGTATGTATCAGGGACTAGTAGTGTACATATTCAGTTGCTTAAATTTGAAAATGATTTCTATGAAAATAAATAGGAATAAGATTTTATTCCAAATTGACCGCATGTAGCCCAAAATAATGCAATGTTATTTCTTGATCATCAATTGTAAAAACAAAGTAAAAAAAATCCACGTTTGTGGAACTAAATTAAAATATGATAGCAGATGGAAGAATACAACAATGCAAAAATGCTTGCGGAAAAAAGAAATAAAAACTCAAATCAAGACATAGCTACTTGAGAGAAACAGTTGTGATGTATGGACACATGCTCGTTCACAGATCAAATTCATGGAGCCCCAAATACCATTTGGATCGGAGCTACATAAATTGACCTTCGAGCGTGCACTTGTACTGTACATGAGTCACAACTATCTCTCTCAATAGGCTATGACTCAAAATCTTGGCCGATCACGATATTTATATCGAATTGGCCATTGTGCATGTGCCATTTTGATTCTCAAGATGGTGGTAGCAAGAACCAGTCCTCCCTACCGCAAACAGAAGGAGCGGAGAAAAAGCCGTACAAAATACCATTTTGTACATGTACACTTGGAATAACAAGTGAATAAAGGAGGATTCCTCCAAAACTTTGAGTAATGGTCAGTAAATTCAACATATTTCTCAATATAACTAGAATCTAACATGTCTAAATTTGGCACTACATTTGTCAAATTGACAATTTAGTAAAGGGCACGTAGATCTATGGAGTATGGGCCTTTGAAGTTTGAGTGCTCATGTTAAAAATGAAAGTTTTGCTTCATTTCATCAGCCTAACCGTGGAATAAGTCCCCTTTCGTTCCGTATGTACGCACACACTTGCGTGTTATGTCTATTTAGGGGGAATGAAGTCCCCATAGCATTGCACCCAATAAACTGCTGCTGTGCAAAGTGAATGAGGGGAGACCTAACTTGTTAACGTTAGATCTATTTCATGATAATGCCTTTTCATCAAAATTAAGCGATACGATTTCTTATTCTACTAGATCTAGTTTTGTCTTGATAACTTTGTCATGTTTGCGTATCATATAGTCAAGGATTGTATTTCCGAACAGATTGTATTACCAAACGTGTACAGTTAAGCACTTAAAATGGGTTTTCATACGCGTGGGATTACGCGCATGAAAACCACACTATTGAAACAAATGTTGTGTCTTTTTCCCATAGGTTTTACACGTTCGGAAATACAGTACCTTTTTCAAGGGACCAAAACGCCGCGTCGTTGGGAAGGGGTTCACTCGGAAGGGAATATCGTATTAAATCTACGTTGTCTTTTTAAAATACCATCAAATTCTTTTTCTGTAGGACTTTGAAGTTTGAGCATTCATTATGTAACTTTGACAGATATTAGTTTGATATTTTATTTGCTATCGTTGATTTTCTGAAGTGTTCGGACACTGGATCCACCACCATACCCACACAACATACAACATACAATCTCATATGAATAAGATTAAACAATTTCCATTCCATTCAGATTCATCCATTGTCAACAGAAAACACAAACACAATGCGTTAGACATTAGGCAGTTAGGCATTATGAATATGAATGCAAAATGCAAAATATTTACACAATTACACAACATAGCTGGCAGTATGTGGGACCATTTAAACATTCAATAGCTTCCTTAAATTATCCTACAAACTAGAGTGCATATTTCATTCTAATCTGTACAATATCACACTTATTTTTTATTTTTTGTTTACATTGAGTATTAAGGAATACTTACAGTCAGAAAAATATTTCAATCACACTTCCAAAGACAAGAAATTCTATCATTTTGTGTACGTAACAACTACGTCAACTTTACTTTGTGCAAAAAATCTTTTCTCAATGTCTGCGCATGCGCAGAATTATTTGCGGTGAATCGTTTTCAGGGACAATTTGGCCGCGGCAAGATCAACTTCATTCATTAAAGTTCACACCTTACACATAGAAATGGTATGCTTAGGAGTTTCTTATTACGAATTATATATTTATAGATTAGGAAGTACAATTTTAGAAATGTTGTTGTGTTTCAGTTAACTGTAAAGTCGTGCATATCTGGCGGTAGTTGTCTTCCCCTGCACTGTAGGCTTTTTTGTAGGCCGGACTGTCTTTACGATTTTACCCGAAACTCAGGGGTAGCTAATCGTAGGCACACGGCTACCACGGTGTGCCTGCTTATGCGTGCGTGCGTGCATGGTTATTAGTTTCAGGACAGAAAGGCTAAATTGATCACATTTTGTTCTTTTTAATTTTCTTTTAAATTTTTAGTGTTACATGGTTCTAATAAGGTGTAATGTCTTTGAAAACAATATAGTCTAGTCTCTAGATCTAAGTTTGATCTAACTTGTTAGATCTAATAAACGTTAGATCTAACAAATTTGTATTTTTGTAACAAGTTTATGATGGGGGGAAGCTACGCACTTTGTTTCCAGCGGCTAAAAAGTCACCTTTTCAATGATTAATGCGACTTTCTTTCATATATCTTGGTTCTACATACTCTTGAATTAAATCCCTAAGAAAATTACGCAGACATATATCAATAACATTAATTTTCAAGTCGATGTCGATACCTAGACCTATGTCGAATTTGATTAAAAAAATGAAAGGGTCCTAAAGCCACGCACACGTTATTAATGAATGCAAATCTTGATTTTGAAGCTGACGAATGCAAATTTCACCCTGATTTCCAAATAATGATAATATCAAAAAAATAAAGGAAAATTACTCATTCTTTTTGACGAACATAAATGATAATCTCAGGCCTGTTTCTCGAAACCGTCATATGTCTAAGTTCTTGACTAAGTCAGCGCTAGTTCTCTAGTTGTCCGCTACGTGTTTCACGAAGCCGTCTTTACCAAGGTGCGCGACAACTTCCTGACTAAGGACTTATGACGCCTCCAACCTGTCATATCTTTTTTAGTCGACGTACAGCGCCATCACATGTTATTTATTGGGTAGATTATGGTAGGCAAAACGGGACACTACATACTTCTATGCAACTCTTTCTACGCATTCACTTTATCTGGAATTTATCCATGTTTATATTATGAAAATTATATAAAATACATAGTGTTTTTGTTCAAGGCTTGTCTCCACTTAACTCTAGTGAATCAACACTCTTTCCACATTCTAATGGATAAAAAAAACCCAACCAAACAAACAACAGCCTAATTGAGGTCATTTCAATATGAAAGGAATTTTTTTTCAAATGAAAAAGAAAACCATAATAAAAACGATAACAATAATAGACTGACAGGAGATAGGCCTGTATCAAAATGTGGTGGGGGAAAAAAAAGTTAAACCAAAACTTGTCAAATTAATCCCATCATTGGAAACTGGAAAAAAAAAAACTATTGACAAATAAACATTGGGCAAGAAAAAAAATACAAGCCTTACTGATAAGCAATGGGAACTTGGGAAGTATTATAATCTAGAAAAAAATATAAATTCATAACTGTTGCTAGGTATGTTTTATGTCAAAATGAATTTAGTAAGTCTCTTAACTTCTGATTGCAAAGCTATTTTACGATATGGGTCCTTCATATCTGATCAATTAGCATGAAAAATGACGTGCTACTATAATAAACTTGAAAATCACATGTTACGTCTTATATAATAATTACAAGAGTGCTTTTTGTGTGAAAACAAATAATTGGGCGATCTTCGTAAATGATTTCTATAAAGATTTCTTTGGTGAACTAAAATCCGACGAGGGAACTGTAATATGACACGGTCGGCCAGCCATAGTCAACGGCATATTCTATGGTTTTCAGACCCATATCAGTGTAAACATAGATTATATCAACGATTTTTAAAATGAATACTTTGAAATATACGTGTTTAAACTTATAATATGAATATTTTTGTAATTTCCATATCATACTCAAGCCCAAAAACATTATGTAAAACATTCAAAGCATATTATTATTACAATGAAAATATATGGGTTTATTTTTATAAACTATCAAATCACGACATCCGGGGGTACCTATCCAACGTAAAACTGGCTCACCGATCATGAAATAAATCACTCATATTTTTCATTTTACAAGCGAATCCATCATGTCATTTACATAATTTAAAAATTATTTGGCATCTATTATACCCTTCTACATTTTCTATTTTCTTTTATTCCCTAATTCATTCAAATATTTGCAGTTGAGTTAAATTTAGCTTTAAAAATATAGTGTAATTGCAACCAAGGCTACGTGTCGGCTCCTATTCTCGCCGATAGTATCGATATCACGAGATGTCTAGCTAGTTAGCTCTTCGTGAAACAGTTCAGGAAGATCATGGACATCTCCGTAGTTGGCGGATAAAGTTATGACTGTCTTGTCGTTGGTTTCGAGAAACAGGCCCCTCGTTGCTCAGTCACACAAAAAGTTTGGTGCATTGAACGCATCGTATTGCGCGCTTTTGCGGGGTGCGTAGCTTTAGGACCTGCGTAGCTTTAGGACCTGCGTAGCTTTAGGACCCCTGACCATACATGTCACTCATGCCTATTGGTTAGGAATTTTGTTGAAAAAGTTGAAAAATTGCCAATTTCGATTAATATAAAAATAAAAAAAACTATGATTTTGAACCTTGACCCTTAGATCTGTTGCCAATTTAACGATTTTAAAGATTTTTTTTCGTTTTTAAAATTCCTGGCATCAAACGCAATATGGTCATGCAACAAAAATGGATGGCAATAGTCATGATCGATAGTGTGTGCTAGTGCTGGTATCGGCATGGAAAATCTATGTCGCCATGTCGCAATAAAATTAACAGCGATGTCGACAT
This sequence comes from Heliocidaris tuberculata, assembly GCA_025618425.1. Taxonomy (NCBI): domain Eukaryota; kingdom Metazoa; phylum Echinodermata; class Echinoidea; order Camarodonta; family Echinometridae; genus Heliocidaris; species Heliocidaris tuberculata. The sequence goes on from CM046848.1 coordinate 31,887,752, forward strand.
GTGTCGACATCTGGACATGAGTCAAACAAGTCTAAACTCGGGTCGCTCCCGTAGTGACTGTACACTATTAAACCAGAGTTACCCGACACAAATTCACAAGAGCTTTAATACAAGGAATACATGCACTATGTCCTCACGGGCTCACACTCGCAGTCATACTCGCTTACAGTTCTCAAAGATGCACACTGTCAACTATTTGCCCCAAAATTTGTTTTGTATGATCCAATTTATCAAGCATTAATGAAAGTCATGCGGTGCAAGTCAGCTAGTGTCCCATATCTAGGCATGTACATGTACGTAATGTATACCGGTCGTCGCAGCTAGCTACATGTAGATACGCAGCGATCGTGTCGCACGCGCGCGCTGCTAATGCGTATGTGAAACAAATCACGTACGCGCGCACGACGCCACGGCGAGGTACATGTAAAAAGACTCATTTTATGTCGCCATCGGAGCATGCGTGTCGACATGTCGGCAAAGTCCAAAACCAGTACTTTTGTCGCCATAGTGGCGACATCAGGCGTGTCGATACCAGCACTAGTGTGTGCAGAAATTTTTGCTCTTTCTGACTTAAGAGACTTGCTTGTAGAGGTCTACATGTATATCTAGATCTATGTCTAAACTATTGATTTTCTAATTAGTCTGTGTTTGAAAATATTTCATATTTTAACTTTTCTATCAATTCACACAAGATTGTCATTCTTATGCATTCTGTTTGGCTTGATCATGTTGATACATCATGTTCATGTCCCAATATCTGAATATTGCTTTGACAGATGTTTCAAAACATCTACATAGATCTACTAGCCTAGTTGTTACTTATCATTATCAATAATATTGTTTTAATGGGAAAGTCCATCCTGGTATTGAGTTGATTTGAATAAAAGAAAAATGAGAGAAACACATAAGTGAATGTTTGAGCAAAATAAAAAAGTTATGAATTTTTGAAGTTGTAATCAGTCAAAAACAAAGTGGCAACTCCATGACATATCTTGTGGGTTGTGAGCTCCTCTCCCATTTGCCCTATACCCCAAAAGTCATTGATTTCCATTTATTATATCTAGGTTGCATGTATGATTGAAATTTGAATATTTTCTTTAGAGAAAATCGAAATTAATGATTTTTGGATAACGGCAAATGAAAGAGGAGCTTGGAAGATACAGATGTACATCACAGACTTGCCAATTTGTGTTTGATTGCTTGCAACTTCAAACATTTTGTAACTTTCTTATTTCTTATCGTATTTTGCTCATACCTTCACTGATCTGTTTCCTTTAAACATAATGAACTGAACCCAACTAATTTTTGTCTACTTCATCCTTTCTGATATTATTCTTTATAATAACATGCTTAATAACAAATATAGAAAAGGAACTGCACTCAAACTTTACTGACAATATTAATCTTCTGTGCACAATACTACCTAAGGCCATTGTCGATCCAACAGAGCAAGAATACAATGGTCTGGTCTGTGACATCAATGTTAAAAACAGGAGAAGAAAACAACGCCCTCCCATAATTGCCTGGCGAAAATCATTCATTCACCGATGGAAAATCGCCATTAAACCACCACCACCAACAACATGTTTATTTTTTCTGCGTCTTTTAAAACCAACTTGTAATCAAGGTGTCCTTTATTTATGAAGTTTTAAGAGCAATTTTGTTGCAATTTACTTTGAAATAATTGCTTCTATTCATAGTTGTTGAAAAGTAAGTAGATCAAAGCACTTAATTTTTCATGGTTGAAAATCTCCCCTCCAAATATGCCAGTGTCGTAGATACTGTGTGCAGTGCTGTAAGCTATAGACAATTGGCCCATTTAAACTTTTCTAAGTATTTTGTTGCAAGTAAAAACACCAATTTGTTTCTGTCTCCATATTTTTCCTACCAGCAGTCCCCTTAATGCAATTGTAATATTAACTCCCTGAAAAACAATGCATTGGATAGATGCAAGAAGATAGTGTCCAATTCATTATGAAATTTTTGTTCTCATGATCTCCTCTTGTATGTCTTTCATTTAGCTGTTCTACTCTTTCTTCAAGTCCTTGGTGGGAAAGGATGTGATAGTGGAGCTCAAGAATGATCTCAGGTACAGAATTTTAATCAGAGTACTTTGAACAAGAAAACTTTTTTTTTAAATACTAAAAGAAGAAAATATAGAGCCATGAGCAAATTGCTCCCAAAACCCTCCAAAGTGCCCCCAAACCAACATGATTGCCAAGTCTGCAGTAAGTTGGTGCTGTCTAGAAAGCAGAAAGACGAGAAAACACGGCCATTGAAAGTTTGAGGAAAATCAGATATAAAAGTTGTAAACTTGTGGTAAACACAAATTGGCTACTTTGTGGTATCCCTTGCAAGCAGTCTAAGCACCTACTGCATTTTTCATGATATTGCTGGGTCTAATACATGTTTTTTGTTGTTGTTTTTTGTTAATGCTAGCTTAATTGTTGGTTCTTCATAATTGGAGTTGGCTGAAAGCTTACTGCATTGTTCACTTGGACCTACAGCCAAAGTAATTAATGTGAATTTATGCTGTAGAATCTAGTGATAATTACTTAAATTCTGAATCAGTTGTAAATGGAGATAAATGACTTTCAATTGTGTTCCATGGGCTGTTTTTGTGCACAATTTGCTTTATAGTCCATAAATGATAAGTAATTTGCTTTATAGTCCATAAATGATAAGATGATTGGTCTTGTATCGTGAACGTTTTATCTCTCTCCAGTATTGGTGGCACGCTGCATTCAGTCGATCAGTTCCTCAACATCAAGCTGACAGATATCTCAGTGACAGACCAAGAGAGGTATCCCCACATGGTAAGTCAATGTTTGGATCACTAAGAAACATACATGCATCTTGCTGAATCAGTTGGTTACATTTACATTCACTTGCCCTTCTCGCAAGTTTGATTTTCTAAGGAACATTTGGCAAGTAAATTTGTTGTACCCTGTATAAAAGAAAAAAAACATTATCGGCCATAATTACATGTACTCAAGTTGAGGTGCATGTTGATATGTAGATATACCTTTGGCCAGCGTTAATTTGCCCTCATTATCTTTTTATTTATTTTTCATATTTTGGGCTTAAGATAAATTGCCAACCTTGCTTTTAGCTGAATTAATTTAGGCCTATTCATTTGAATTGTATACTTCAAGTAATCTTCTTGTGTTTTATCTGTCTTCGTCTCTCCCTCTCAAAAGCTTTCTGTGAAGAACTGTTTCATCCGAGGGTCAGTGGTTCGGTATGTTCAGCTGCCAGCAGACGAGTGCGACACACAGTTATTACAGGATGCTGCACGGAAAGAAGCAACACAGAGCAAACAGTGAGCTTGATTTCAAGCTAAATCACTTGAACAGACATTGAGTCATGAAGAAGTTCTAAACATTTGTTTGTGAATAATGTACTGGGGAACTAGCAAGTATGCTAGAGGAGAAAGAGATCACAGATTTTGCTGGGAAAGATGCCCAGAGATGGAGCACAACCTCTGTCAGACATCAGAATGGAAGTTATCTTGAAGAAACCATCTCTTGTATCAAGAATTTTATTTTCCATTTTTATTTTAACTTTCTCAGGCATTTTTGTCATAGGTCTCCTCCCTTGTTGATATTCATGTACATGTATGTAGTTAAATTAAAGTAAAATGGTCCTTTCCAGAGCTCATGTTCCTGGTGACCTAGGCAAAACAAAAGATTAACATGCAAAGGCAACTTACAGTGCAAACAGAATCGATGATCAGTTTTATTATTGGATTTTGAAGAGGTTGAAGGTTTTGAGTTATAATTGAAAAAAATGATGAGACATGAAGAAGGAATTTATCAACTGCATTTGTATCATATTCCTCTTCATGTTCATAACTTTGGAATTCATTTTCAGGGTACACACTAACAGGTCCCATACACTTCAGGCCCCAAAATTTAAAGTTTAGCCAGGGGGTCCATGCATACCAGGGAATAATTTACCTGGTATAGCATAGCATTTTGCTACACATTTTGGGTATGATTGCTACACAAATTTACAGATGTGCAGCAAAATGTTACATTGAACCGTGCAGAATTTTGAACAGAATATTGGTCTGTTGACTAAAATTGCTATTCAAATTTTAGTTGGTAAATTATTCCCCGACTCTAAAATTTTTTTTCGTCTGGAATCCCCGTTAAAAATGTTAGTGTTAAGCCGAGCAAATTTTTGATAGAAAGGAGACAGTGTTAGCTGTGCATTCACAAATATCTGTACTTTGTATTGTAATCATGGTTGTCTTTCAACACGTACATGTATTGCACAATGGAATTCAATAGGACTAGGAGCAAGTCTAGGAGACATATTTGTAAATACAGTGGAACCTCGTTATAAAGAGCATTGACATAACAAACTCATTATAACAAGGTCATTTTGCTGGTCATAATTCTTTGTAATTTGTTTTTTAGCCCTGATATAACAAGGTTTTGATATATAGAGGTAATTTCCTTGGTCCCAAGGAGCTTGTTATAACAAGGTTCCACTGTACAGTATTACCATGATTTATTATCTCAGTTTAAGAGAGAGTAAAAGACATAGAGCAAAAAAAAAATTCAAATAACTTTTAATTTCTTGTTTGATGAGACTGTTGCCCTGTGCATTTTTATTTTATTCTTTACTTATTAACAAGTCCCCCATTTAGACAATCTTTAAAGGGACACTCGTAATAAAATTGGTGTGGAATCCCTGAATAAAACTAAGAAGGAAATGTGCCTGCCATTCAGCAATTTACAAAGTGCATAAGCAATACATTTTGAAGAGGATGTCAAAGGTACATGTAGACTTTTTCAAACAGTGTTGTGAGAAGGCCATTGGTGTAGATGGAACATTGTTTAGCAGAAGATATAACATCCATATTTGCTCTTTTACATACATTGTACATGTACAGGGGCCGCAGGGCATTTTTTAGGGGGGGGGGGGGGGGCTGATTTGATTTCACTTGAATAATGACACTTTTACACCTTTTTTCAGGGATTTTATGAAACGTGTCTACTAAAAAAAAGTTGTGGGGGGGGGGGGGGGCTGCAGCCCCCTCCAACTTTCCTCTGATAATCATGACTCCTTATGACAAATTGTATCCTGTAATTTAATTACTCTAAGAGAACTGTATTATGTTGTAATGAATGTGTTGGTTGATTCATGACATGTGTAATGTCACTAATACTCACTATGATACTCTGGATAAAAGCAGTTTGTAAAACCAGTCCAGGAGAACGTCTAGTTGATTGAGATTTCTTACTTAATTTTGTCACTGAATATCTGGAGTGATGATATGTTGTAAATAAAGTGTAGGTTTTGGAATACAATAACTTCTTGAATTGACAAGCAATGCTTTGATTCTTCCCTTACGAAGTAAAACTCAACCAAACCCTTTTCAGATTTCTCTCTCTCTCTCTCTTTCTCCGTCTGTCTCTCTCTTTCTCAATCAAATTCCTGTGTACATTTCCATTTACCATTCTTTTATGACACAATCTCTGAACTTTCCCACTTGAGGGTACATCCAGAACATATGACAAGGAACAACATTTGGGAAAGCTTTAAGAAAAAATTCCCCAAGGAATGATGCAGATCCTTTTCATTTTTGTATCATGATGATGATGAATATAAGAAATTAAAAGGATCTGCAACATTCTTGGAAAACAATCTACATGTATGTCTAATCACCTGTGATTGTTTTTATTCATCCCTTTTTATAGTAAAGTTTCTCTACATAGCACAGCAAAACAATTTTTTATTTTTTGAACTCTGTATTTTCTAATGTACAAAAACAACAAAAGTACAGTTCATTTACATGTATCAAAATCACATTTCCGCACTTACTGATCTTTAGAAGAATCAAATATAACGGGTAACTGCAGATAAAGCCTGCCTGTCTTGCAACTTGCAAACTCATTAACGTCTAACTTCTACTCTTCAGTGCAGTTGTACTTCAATATCATTATACATTTACTGGTTATCATACTTGGTTTAGCATGGCATGAGCTCCCAAAGATGGAGAACAGAAATGAGTGGAAATAAACTGTAAACTCATTGTGAGTGAGTGTGCTTGACCTTGTAGTGTAGTAACTTCTGGCTTTGAACTCCTCTCAGTCTATTATACATATGATAGCAACTGAAGTCATGGATCCAATAGTCAGTGTATTTTCTCTCAACCAAAAAAGTTTTTAGACTGGGAGAAATAAGTGCAGAGAGTAGATTTGGGTAGTCGGACTTTCAGGCAGAAAAAGTTATCATCCAGTAATCCAGTTGCTTGATGAGCAAAATGACAGTCAACTAGAAGTATTTCATATTTTCATTGCTATGTTTTCTCTTCATTTTGAATATCGGTATCAAGGCTTGAAATCTCCAACATGTCATCATCAGTCAGCTGTGATCGAACCTTCTCTCCTTTAGCTGCCATTATTTCTTCAATGTTCCTGTAAAGTATAGGAGAAATGCAATAAAAAATTTGTTTCAATATTGAATATTCACACTTCACAAATCTAAATACATGTACACTAGATTAACTGGTGAAACTTAAATTGATTTGAGATTAAAAATATAATGCCAATAATTCAGACCTCTGTAATGCCACTCCCCCCCCCCCCCCCCCCCCCCAAGTATATTCTCAGTCATAATCTCGGTGTTTTAGGCTACTACTTCTGACAGGATATAAATGCCACTTTTTTTTTCTTTTGGGGTACTCTTGTTTTTTCTAAAAATGGGTTATCAAAATAGCCTTGGAATATATATGGTAGTTTCATACAATACTTTCCAAAGTTTTTGATTTTTGTTTTAATATTGTAAAATTCAACTAAATTAGGAAAATGGTTTTACAGAACAAAAGCAAATAGAGTCTATGACTCGAAATGTCCAGCATAGATAAAGAGCAAACAGTAAAAGAAGGAAAAGTTTAACTCGTGGAAAGAAGGAATTTAAACTACTTTCACTTTCTATTTCTATAGAAGTAAAGCAATACAAGGCTACAATGAACAACAGTTAAACTTGACAGGACAGTAAGAGAGAGATGCATAGAAGACGGCATAATGAAGCAAATCCATTGTATTTATCATTACCAGAGAGAGAGAGAGAAAGTAATAGCTTGAGGGAAAGATCGATAAAGTGATGTACAGAGTGTGGAGAGGTTAAGAGTTAAACTAATCCAGACTTGGTATGACTTGGATTAATAAGGAGTAGGGGCATTCTGTATGAACAACAGGTTTGGAAGATAAGGAAATTTCACCTTTTTTTCATTTTCCTAAAGCTATCACTTTTTTCCTGTGAAAGATATGCTAACTTTCCTTACCTCCCTGCCCCTTTTGCACCTTTGAACCAGTCAAGATTATCTGCAATGAGATGATTGTTATCACATCCACTACACTTGACAATGACCACACCCTTCTCATAAGCATGTTTAGAGATGCTCCTGGCGGTACGCATTCCACACACTTTACATGTAAATGCAAGATGAAGCTTCCCTGTCACAATGTCAGTGGAGATAGCAACAAAAATATTAAATGAAGGATCTAGATAAATAATTACAGACAAATGAAATTTTGAAAATAAACAATTCTTTGTTTCAAAGGAACAAGATCATTTACTGTAATCTGAAAGAAGTGATCAATATGGCTATTTGCATGAAATAAGAATTCCAAAGGGAAACAAATGTTATCAACTGGAATGAAAGGATAAATTCACAAACTCTAAAAACTATACCTTTTAACCTGTTGACTTCTGGGGAGCGTTTCATGAAAGGATTTGTCGGATATTTTTTCCAACAAGTGTTATAAGCTACTGAAATCCTTGCATCTGATTGGCTGAGAGCAAATTTGTCAGTAAAAATCACTGACAAAACGCTTGATGAAACGCTCCCCTGAATTCTCTTATTCCCATAGGCTTTACACTGGGACCATCTGGGGAGCGTTTTATGAAAGGAAGTTGTCGGATATTTCATCCGACAACTGTTATAAGCTACTGAAATCCTTGCATCTGATTGGCTGAGAGCAAATTTGTCGGATAAAATATCTGACAAGTCCTTTCATGAAATGCCCCCCTGGTTCCCATGGGCAATAGGTTAACAGAATTATGACCACAATCAGACTCTTCATGATTTCCTTTAAAAAAAAACAACCCCAAAACACTTCTACCTTTTAGTTTTCCAAGTGCCTGCTGAGCTGCCGAGCCACTATCCGTTTGTCCTGAACAAAAATGTGCTTTCAGTCCAGTGTTCATGAAACTTTTTGTAGGGCAGCATATGGACCCAGAATCATAATTCACGTTCATCTGTTTCCGGAGAAGATATGATGATGATGATGATGAAGATGATGAAGATGAGAATATAGTTCTGTAGTCTAGCAAGGCAGGTCTACAGCTGTGATGGAATTTCATCTTCGATGTCATCTTGCTGCAGATTTGAATCCATGTTGGACAGCATTCAATGCTAGCTCCTACTGCAAGCCTCAACATCATGCCAGTTGGGTACCTATAGGTAAACTTGCCTGAAAAAATAAATACATGTATCATAATCAATTTCATAAACAGCATGGCCTAAAAATTGGCAATCATTAAATGTAGAAGGATAAATCATATTGTGCAATTGCAGCTATATGGTGACTTCTTTCAGTTTCGTACCCAGAATTTTTGAAAGGGGGGTGTTGGGGGTGTTTTTAAGTTTTTACTCCAAAATTCTCTGACAAGCAAAAAAAAAAAAGTCCACCATTTTTGGGGTCTCTTATTCCAAAATTCTTTGACAAGCAACAAAAAAAAAAAAAGGGGGGGTAGTTTAACACCCAAAACACCCCCCCCCCCCTCAGTACGCCTTTGACTTCTTTCCACCTCAATAGAGTGACACACAAGTGTATGTGTATACAGTGAGTTAGTAGTGGTTTATTTCATGTGATGAACTGCAACTGCCACTGGACTTTAATGATCTCAATATTCCACTCGTTTATGATTGAAGCCTGAAGCAATTGTCACTAGGCATATTGAACATGCTATTGAAGTTTGAATATATGCAAATTGCAATGTGATTAACGTATTTGCGATTAGATGATTGCCCATAAAAATAAAGAGAGCTAGCCCAAGTTTTAACTTTCAGTTTGAAATTACATCCATTCCAAGACAATCCACATGCTGCTCTCAGCTCTATCATCAACATGCAAATTTTTTTTTAATAAAGTGATACAGCACCTTCAGTTATTCAACTAATCTGATGTTGTGGTCAAGATGTTCTGGTGTCGGTGATGATGCAAAGCCTCCAAATTCTAAATTGAAGAGTTGTCACTCAACATGGGCGATGGAATGTACCTGTGAAACCACTGAATTATATTACTAGTAGTGTATCACTGGTATTACCAATAGCTGCACTCTGTGTACTGTTGTATACTTGTTGTTTGTGCATGTGGTTGGTTGATTGCGCAATGATCCCTCGTGTCACTACATTGACTTGTCTGCTGAAGAAGTATATATACTCTCACAGTTCTGCTGCCCAATATATATGATGATTTGAAGCATTTTATATAAGAATCTTCATTAAGAATGGCAGGTGCCGAAGATGGGCTTGTATTGAATCTTGTATCTAATGTTGAAACAGTGAATAAGGTAAGCCGTCAGCTAGAAACTATAACAATATTTCATCTCGGTCCCATTCGTACAATATTTTGTAGTGTCAATTACTTGATTGTGTTAATGTGTGTGTTGTCATTTGCTGCTAACACTGTCAGTGCACTCATTGGCCCTTACCTATGTGGGACTGTGTTAAACATTCACTGTTGCAGTAGTCAAAAACAGATAACAAAATTGCTCGGAGCAAGATTTAATTTTTCTTAAATTTGCAAGATTACCTGCTTCAGGGACTCTTCAACCATGTCAACTCTAAGTCTAAGTTCTAACTTTATTTATAGTAGACTAGCTACTACAGTACTGATAAAGATGCTGCGAAGTGCGGCTGGTAGCCGGTGTGCGGCCTGTCCATCGTTTGCATTGCAAAATCACTTTGAAATACATGGCATCATAATATGTCACATATCACACACATAGGGTACATTACCAAAGTCAAAGAAAAACAGCAGTGGCAATGAAAAAAGTATCCATAATAAATATCACATTTATACAATTGGCACTCCCACTACGTGCCAGGTTTAGTTTTAGGCACTCACACTATATACAAGGTTATTGGAGATAGCCTCGCACTCTGTACCTTCATACCGTGAGCAATTCAATTGCCTCCCATAGCAAGTGTATGATATCTTGCACATATGTGTGCAGCAGAGGAGCAAGATCACCGACCAAAAACAGCCTGAAAATTTCACTTGATCAAGATGATAAAGATCCTATCAAAGGATCTGGCATGAAATTAGATATTCTATCATTCTAAAATGTAGAAGGAAGCATTTTCTCAAAATTTGCCGATTATATTGGTGTTTCTACCTCTTCAACTTTGAGGTCGTGACAGACTGAAATTGACACAGCTCCATATGTAGTGAAGGTCCCGTTAGTGACTTTTAGGGTGCTTATAGGAAGGAACAAACAATGCAACTAAACATGTACGTGGCACCACTAGGGAGGCTACTTCAAGGTTGTGGCACGCGAGCACGGGCTAGTGCACATGTACGTGGCACTGCTACGTAGATTTATTTTTCTCAAGAAGATCGTGTAATGGAACTGTCCACCATGCAACAGTATTAAGTAACCATGGTAAAAACAAAAACAAATGCTTGAAGAGTGTAAATTTAATTTTAATTATGAATTTCAACTACAGTCTGCAATCAAACTTGAATTCAAAATTAAGAATTACGAAGCCAATTGCATTGCTACACATATGTTTCACTTTTCAGGACCTCAACTAAGTTTTAAGTTTGGAAACCGATGAAAGAGATAAACAGAGAGAGAGAGAAAAAAAAAAATGGACCTAGATCTTTTTATATGTGCTGTAACTCCACAACTCTTCCTGAATGAATTTTACTTAATTTTTTGTAGGTGCAGAGAAAGACTAATCCTCAGGAGACCGCAAAGCGAAGGAAGAGGACACTTTTCAAAAACACCGAAAGAGAAAACAACAATTCACATCAGAAGAGAATTGAAAACAGTCAATCAAATCAGAGTGCAAAGAATGAAAACACTGGATTTAATTTTAACTTTTCCCAAGCTGTTGGGGATAATCGGACAGGATCTCGAGGCAAAGTATCGAAGCAAAAAGATGGAGAAAGCAGAGACAAGCAGCATAGTCAATTAACCAATAACATCATCTCATCTCTCTTTCGACATAATCCGGAGATACCTCAAGTTCATGTGTAAGTTTTATTTTCTTATTTTTTCCATATCTTTCCTCTTTCATTCTTGCTACCTCTCTTTCCTCCTTTTTTCTCCTTGTTCTTGTTCTCCTCCTCCTCTTTTTCTTCTTCTCCTCTTTTTATTCGCCTTCTCTCTCCCTCTCTTTCCACTTCCAATTTTTATCTATTCTGTGTTTTCCCCTTTCCCTCTTTCTCTTCTTATCTGATTCATTCTCTCTCTTTTTAAAAAAAAATCTAATAGCATTGTTATCCAGCTGTACTGTGTTAGTCGCTGTATTACCAAACTTTTTTTACTACCGATCAATGCCATACTTGACTAATAGCAATCAAATGTATTGATTTCATTGACATAAAGTAGCAGTGTGTATTATTTAAAGTAGCTATATTCAAAGAAAATAACAAATACAGCAAATAATGTATCACTAGAAACTGGGATAAGGGTCAGTGATCAGTGAAATAAACCACACTCTCAAATTGAAAAGCCCTCCGAATAATAGCATGAATGGAATTTGTTCCCTCTTGAAACGCCAAACATGCCCTGGTGCAAGCAGCTGAGAATACAGTGGCGTCTTATTTTGTTTACAAGTGACTGATTCCTTTATTTTTTTAACACTGCATTTTTCATCAAAATAATACCATACACAAAGTTAAGAGTGAGTCAACAGACTAACATTAAGAATGATGTTAGTGAAGTAAGAGAAATAAGTGAAGAGGAGATGACAAAACAGGCACTGAAAATGTGTAAGATGTTATGGGACATTGTCTGTTTAGACAGGATTGGTCTCCAGTATGACGTCATCTCAGCTGCGTTCAAAGAGCTCTTCAGGTGCTATATCGGGGCTGTATTTTACCGTTTTATAATTGATAATAATCATTACTTAAATGTTTCCAAGCGTTGAATTTTGATTACCTTGTGTAATTTAAAGTGATTGATTAACTTTGTGAAAAATTGTAAAATCAGCTCAAATGCCAGTGAATTGTGTGCAGTCCTATAACTACATATATAATTAAGGATATGTGAAAGTATGAGAGAAAATGGAACCCGTTTACTATCCTAAAAAAAGAGAAAATCGCGATCAATCGCTAGCGCAAGTCGCTCGGCTTCTTCGCTGCGCTGCAGTCACAAAAACCAAGCACCAGCGCTTGGCGATTTCAGAGCGGGTTTCCAGCCCGTACGGTATTCTGTGATAGAGCGAGGTATGCCAACCGTAAGAGTTCTTTAGGGTTCGGTGGTACTCTGTCCCGACATCAATGTTCAATCATAAATATCTTGATATATAAACGACCGATCAGCTTATAAAACTCAGGTGATTCCTGTCTGAGCTAAAGGTTTGCAATTATGATTACAGCATTAGCTGGAACAGTGATTTTTTTTTCTTCAATCCTGGACAAAGTTAATCAATGCCTTTAAGCTTCACCTATGCAATAATAAGAATTAAACAAATATTTAAAATCCATAAAGTTCTACTCTAATGATATGACTGTAAACTTACAAGGCTTTCATGTAATATTAACCAGTGATTCATTTTCTTATTCTAGTAATGCTGTTACACAAAATAAGGAAGGCAATCTTTTCATCAACACAGTTCAGTGAACTGCCACTGCATTCTTTCATGGTAAGTAAACTAAGTACATTCAGACTGTCAAAATTCTTCAATTTAACCTTAGTTCTCTCCTGAAAACAAAACACCCATGCCACTTCCAGATATGAATGACAGTGTCTACAAATTGTCAGAAAGTGGATTGTTTTGGTAGTTTTATTTTTATAGGTATTACAGTGGCTCGCAGTTTCCTATTTTTTGGAGAAAATTTATCAGAAATAGTACATTTACTAATCACTCCTTTTCATTGTCAATCTACTGGAGAAAGTGATATATCGATTATCAGAAATCAAGCCAATATTTCTAATTAATGGTCCAAATATTAAAATTCCAGTAATTGAATTAATGTAGGATGACCTGTGTGTAATTGGATCCTATCTGAAATTGAATTGACTCATATTTTTTTCCCTAATTGTTTCACCAGATATCAAATATTGAGAAGAATCTTGGTTTTAGTCAGATGACAACTGTACAACAGAGGGCCATTCCCACACTGCTACAGGGACATGATACTCTCATCAAATCACAAACAGGCACAGGTAAGTACAAACAGTTCATTTAGATTTTTCTTCTTGATGGGTTGCATTTTTCAGATCCTGCATAACATAATGTAAGTCTGAAATCCTTCATGCTCTGGGATCTGTCGGGCTCTGGTAGAAAAATTAAGACTGCTCCTCTGTGTAGACTGCCTTTCTGCAGGGAAACTTGAGAGATATTAGGGTCTGGAGTGTCACATATTAAGTGCAATACAACAAAATTAACTGTGATTGAGTTTCATGGTGTTTATTCCCCGCACTGGGTATCACATCGCGACTGCCTGTACATCGTGCAAATGCGATCTGACCTCGTAAGGTCACTGGGTCCCATTTGCATATAGGTCATATTCAATCATATTCATTATCATGTGATCATGACATGGAGAAGAGGGGATAAAACTGTGATGGTCTTATTGAATGCAACTGCATCAATGCTGCTATTTAGATGTCCAAACTGGATTAAGAGATAAGATTGCTTTCTAAGATGATCAAGTTTTATTGATTTCGTAGAAATGAACACTAAATGTATTTAAAGAAATATATTTAGCAAACTCAATGTTGCCTCAATCCACAGGAAAAACTTTGGCTTATGCTGTTCCAGTTGTCCAACAACTACAGGGTCTTCAGCCTAAAGTCCAGAGATTACATGGACCGTATGCTCTTATTCTGGTTCCTACCAGAGAGGTAAGTTAGTAAGCTGAGTGGAAAGAGAGATTGAGAGAGAGATAGAGACAGACAGACAGACAGGAAGAGACTGGAGAGTGAGATGAGAGAAAAAGAAAAGGATTGGAAAAGTGAAAGAGGTAGATTCAGAGATTACACCAACCATGCATTTTTTTGCTGTTTTTTTCACACTTTGGACATCTAGTCTTGTGAGCTAGGTGAATGAAATTCTTGTGTGAGTGGATTTTAAAAATGTAAATAAAAGATACTTGTATAGTCTTTTTCTGTATAGAAAGAAAGCTATAGATGCTATAGTAGTATAGTTTTATTGATTCATGTTTGCCTTAAACTGTATTGTTTTATATAATTTTTTGTTTGTTTTTTCTTTCAGCTGGCTTGTCAGAGCTTTGAAACACTTGTAAGACTTGTCAAGGTAAGTTTTGTCTACATAAAAAATGTAGAAGGCATCAGGCTTCGTAATGATATGTGTAGGAGATGCGCTTGCTTTTGATAATGTTAAGTAAACAGTAGCATTTCTGTAATATGTGTGTGAAGCTTATAAAGCTTTGACCCTACAGGTTGCTGCAATTTCCCACTTTTTATTTTTTTTTTAAATTA
>CM046848.1:31902954-32097801 GCA_025618425.1 Heliocidaris tuberculata
GGAACATTGGCCTATCTTCAAAATCGGTGGGGGGGGGGAAACATGTCCCCTGTCCCCCTGGATTTGCGCCCATGCAGAACAGGAAAATACGATTCACAATAAAAGGCATGGTAAAAAAAAATTTAAGGAGAAAAGATTAGTAATCAATGAAACGCAAAATGAGAAATACAAGCGGATTGGACCTCTTCTTTAGAGCTTAATTGATGTATGCCTATTATAAAACAGTGATAAATACGTGCGCATAGGTGAACTTGATTGAGTTTTTGTTTGTTAATTCTTTTTTTTGGGGGGGGGAGGGGGTTGCTTGTAAAATTGTTTGAGATTTAGTTTATTTTAACTGAGGGCACGTGCCTTCCCCAGTACGATATGCAACTATTTTGCCGTCGTGTTGTTTACTAAAACTAATTTTGGACCCATAGTTTCAAGTTTGAAGTTTATTTGTTCCACTTTTACATAAATTCATTTACCAGCACAAGTGTCAATTTCAAGACTTACGAGTAAAGAACTCAAATTAAGTAATGTACGGTAAATAGGTAGAAAGTTTCGAGAGATTTAGGAACGACTGCAAAAAAAAAAAAAAAAAAAAAAAAAAAAAAAAAATCTAAAATGTGGGGAGCCTAAATGAAAAGCATAGATTGTAAAATGAGTGAAAAGCATATCTTGTAAATGCCCCTGGATCCGCCACGATGAAAGGCGTGAGAGATACGCCAAAGAAGAATGGCTGTAGAGGAATTTAGAACAGAATATGAAATAGGGCACACAGTCATACAATGAGACAGAGAGACCGGTAGAGAGGGATAATCTTTCAAGAGGCGAAGATAACGACGCACATGTAAATCGTACAATACATAATCATTATTCAATCATAATACTTAAACAAGATCGAATCTCTTGAGAGTAGCTCTTCTTTTTATTCAATTAACATTACCTCTTGGGGTGGTCTTTGGACTATGTCTCCATTCATGTTAAAATCACCATTTATATGTAGCCAGACAGCTCGGCAGAATATAAAACGCCATTTTGATTACTTCAATTAGCTAGGTAAATAGCGTTTTAACAATCAATATTAAGCCATGTAATGGATTGTAATTGAAACGTACTATTGTGATAAATCTCATCTCTATATAGGTTTGTAACTCTGACTGAGCGATCGTTGAACTCTGTGCGATGTTATGACCCTGTATGACTTTGGGAAGGTTCAGGGAGGGGTTCCATCAACAATTTTATTGCCCCTTAGAGACCAAAATCAATAAATTTGTTCTGCACCATTATGTAATGGAATACTGAGAGGGGGTGGGGGGATAGAAACACTTGTGCCAACCAAGCTTCCCTATATAGGCCCTAAGGTATCCTGCAATGATTTCTTCTATGTAAAAGATAAGATGACATTTTGATTTAATCATTTAACTTAAAATTTAAACGTGTATAAAAGAAAGATTTGAAAAGTTTAGATAGATAGTTTATTAGGATGAGCCTGTGGGCAAGTATTCATTCCCTATTACCATGGAAATAAATTTTTGAGGCATCCGTAGAGATTTCTTATGAAGCCCAGCTCACGAGAGGGGTAATTTAGATTGCATCAGTACCTGCACTAATCGATCCTGTGAAGGCAATTAGCACATACGCCAGTTATTAATAGTATTGTTTGCACTGTTAATTTTGCAGCCGCTTTTTTAACGATATCACTCTTTCATGAAGCGCCAAAGACTGTACCAGTCACTGTCAAAGCTGTCTTAACGTCAGCAAATGACGCCCCGTGTGAACTGAGCTTAATCCATCCAGACAGTGTCTGAAACAGATTTCAGGATATCTTTGGTAAAAGTAAGGATTTTATAACTCCTTTTTATTTTGTTCATTTTGTATAGAAGCATTTTCTTATAATGATACTTCTACGTTGTCATGTTGCCCACCACACTTTCCGGCTTTTCTACATGTTCATTTCTATTTTTTTTTTAATGTGATTTTAATTATGCTTTTCCATTTCATTAGATACAAAATCATGAAGGGTAATTGCCCTGACTCGAGGTTATTTTTGATGGACCTAAATTCTACACTTTATTTATACCAATATTTGTTTGACTGTTCAGCTTTAACTGAAGAGAACACACTTATGCTATGTATTTTATGCTCATTTTGTTGTTAAAGTGAAAATAAATGAAATAGAAACTAAAAACCAAAACCTTTTTCGAAGCCTTTAAAGCAAAAGTAGTGGTAATTCAAAATAAATTGTCATAATCATATCTTGAATCGATTTTATAATTAGTAGTAATAATAATTATGATAACAACAACAACACTAATAATAATAATAATGATAATAATAACAATGATAATATTACTACTACTACTAATAATAATAAAAATAATATCATCAATTATAATAATAATTTAGAAAAATGGTAATAATAATAGTAATCATCATCATTATTATTAGGGGTAGGGTATTGGAAAGGGGAATATCATCTTATTTTTAATATCCTTTCTCCCTCTCCCTTTCTCTCCCTCTATTTTCTCTCCCCCTTCTTTCTTTTTTCTGCCTTTCGTTTGGGAGGGGCATGTGTCTCCGTGCCCTCTGTAGCTACGCCACTGGCCATTATGGTTGTTTCGAGATGACTTTGAAGGTAGTAAAAGGCAATGTGCGATTATTAGTCCTCACTTTGTATTTCACTTTATCTTTGTTTTGTACCTTTGAAATGCCAAATAAATAATGATAATAATAATAAATCGTACATAGTCTTTCACGATAGCTTTAAAGTAACATTGACACAACTATAAGCTGGGAGGGGGTGGTCAAAATTAAATTTCAATCGGAATAACACGTTAGTAAATAGGATTTTCATATGAATTCAGTAAATTCCAAAAATCATTTATTTAGACAATTACCATATTGCCCTCACCCTTGAAACGACACTCGACCCTGAATATGTTGATAATTTCAACAACAAAACCTACTACTACTACTGCTGCTACTACTACTACTACTACTACTACTACTACTACTACTACTACTACTACTACTACTACTACTACTAATACTAATACTACTAATTCTGCTGCTGCTGCTACTGCGGCTATACTGTAATATTTAAAGGAGAATGAAACCCTGGGGAAAAATCAATTTTAATGAAAAGAGAGGATAGAGAGAAGCAATTTTAAAAAAGTTCTATCAAAGTCGGTTACGAAATGAGAAAGTTATGAAAGTTTGAAGAGTCTCAATTTACTTTCTGTGGCGATCCTCAAATTGGCAATGTTGCTTCAAAGTGACAGGTTTAGTAGTACAACTCTCCGTATGTTTTGTACACAAAATTTCATATTTTCCCATGATCTCTCAAGGTGCAGCTTGTCTCCTTCTTACCTCAAGATATATCATGGGAAAATTTATTTGACACAACATATGTTGAGTTCACAAAAAGACAAGCAGCATCTCTAGAGATAATGGAGAAAATATGAAATTTTGTGTATAAAACATATTGAGAGTTCTACTACTAAACCTGCCATTTTTAAGCAACATTGCCAATTTGAGGATCGCCAAAGAAAGTAAATTGAGACTTTTCCAAAATTTCATAACTTTTTCATTTCATAACCGATTTTGATGGAACTTTTTTAAAAATTGCTTCTCTCTATCGTCTCTTTTCATTAAAATGGATATTTCCCCAGGGTTTCATTCTCCTTTTAAGACGATGAAACATCCCTACAATAAGGAACGTGCTGAATTACGTAAGATCCAACGACTTTACTTGAACAGAGGCGAAGACTATACAATGGGGCGACCCTGGTATCATAATAGCGGTCGGAGATTCCTATAAAATTATAAACCCTGAAAAGGCCAGCAACTCTTTATAAAGAAGGAAATTTCTAGACGGGAATACGTAGATCACTAAAATACACATTACCACTTCTAGGGTAGGTAAACTTATGGCACCTACGCTGTGTGAGAGTATTTCACCTAACCTGCCTAAGGAAGAATCTATTGCTTTTATGTTGAATTTCCAAAGTTCTTTGCAATGTTTTTCTTGATAGAGTCGTAGAAAAATAATTTATCCGAATCTGTTTACATACGCGGGGCAGACAAAGAACTATACTATATCGGTGAGTACAGTTTGTGATCAAATTACTCTTCTTTTTTAAATTTGCATTGTGAATTTTCGAGCTAATCTTATAACATTAGCCAATGTGACGAGAGGAGTGGAAGACTTTTACACACTCTGAACTTGATGACAAACATGACAAGTGGTTCTTTGTTTTGATTCGTCAGCAATGATTTACCTAGTTACTATTTATTATATCCCTCATCCCTCCATCCCTTCTTCAAACTGTCTGTGCATACGTGTGCGGTCTATCATACCTACAATGCAGATGATCAAGTAGATGAGTAGAATTAAGCTTTTGTTCAGAATGACGGATATAAAACAAATATACAATGACTCATTCTCGGAACAAGCTAAAACTATTCGCACTCAAGAACACCAAATAGTACTATTCTCCCGAGGGCCATCGATGCGAATAGTTTTAGCCAGATCCTCGAGTGCCATTGTATATTTGTATACTATTTTTTTAAAGTAATTGTTTTCCGCAATAGTTGGATGTCGATGCTTCAAGCTTCAAGTATAATTAGAATTTGAGAATGATGCAATCATAAAAGAGTATTTTAGTCGAGACTTTGGTCTATCATGGAATTATACAAATCCAGACTTGGTATCCCAAGACAAAGAGCAAGTCTACTGGACTAAAAGCAAGAAGTATAAGTACGATACCAGGTCACAAACATGACGGTATAGCCTATATCAAGATTGGTACCAAATATAGAAATTACATTATAGGTTCCAAGACTTGTACACATAAACAAGTAAATGTATATTGATCTAACGTTAATTCGAAAATTTGAACAGATTGTGTGTAGGTCTATACGGTATAGCCAACATATCAAGGAACATGAAAAGGAAAGCTGTCATTTCCTTCATCGCGCTTTGTGTATTTTCGCACAATATTTTGACCCTCCAAAGATAAGTAGATAATATTTTGTAGACAAGTTAAAGATGTATCTTCATGAAAGCACCGGTAGCTCCCTCTCTATATATGAATAACAGAGGAGACTCATAAGAATGCCCACGTATTTTAAGATTGGAATATAATATAATTGAATTGAATTGAGAGTAGAACAAAATCGACATTTTTGTTCTATACATTTTCACAGAAATCTTTTGCAAAGGAACTGAAGACATCCCTTCATCATGTCGACCAACGATGACGTCACAATGACAGAGGAGGAGGCATTCTCCTATTTGCGCAAGGACCTGCTCATGACGACACCGGAGCAGAAGCTTCGAGCCGACAGGGAATCTTTCCTCAACGAGATCGTAGCCTCGATGCAACGTCACCTTCCCTTCCACACCGTCAAGAATCCTGCAGGAAGAACGACACCTGCCAACTCTCCATGAGATCAACTGATCAAAGAAGACATGTGGGCAGGAACGGCTGGTCGTGGTTACACACTCAATATCTTCTGCAGGTTGTTGCTTCGGGCGTTAGAATTTGATGTGGTCTTTGTACCCGGTGACTGTCGAGGCTATAAGGATGTTCACATTGTGCTCGTAGTGCGTAACCTGACAGCCGAAGGTAGCAGTCATATGGTCGACGGTGGTTCAGGATGTCCGTCGGTTCGCGCCATTTCGTTCGACTTTACCGGAGAGACATCACCTGTGTATCAAGATTCCTTCTTGCGCTACCGGTTCATCCGTCAAGGGGACGCAGTCATTCGACAACACACTGTCATCAGTGACTCAGATAGGGCCGAGGAGTTTGAAGACACATCCGGTGAATGGTTCTCCTACATCACTATTCATTACAAAAAATATGTCAACATGGCCTACTTTGATGGGACCATGACGGCATTCTATACGGTGGTTCACCCCGACGTTCCTTTCTTGACCAGCTTGCGATGATTGGCCTTTCCCAATAACCGTTTCGTCTGCATCAAAGACACCACACTGCTAGTGGAAGATGAAAAGCGTTGTGTGCACAAGTCTTATTTTCGATCGCGTGAGGAGATACTCTTGGCATTCCGGCGACATTTTCCTCAATTTCCCGAGAGTATGATAGTAACTGCAATGGACGATGAAAATGTGTCCTTTGATTTTAATAAAGGATTGTAATAGGTGCAATACACAGTTAGATGAAGCACTTGTAATCAGGTTATGAGGGAATGCAGATTTTCAAAATGGACTATCTCGGGCGACCCCTCCCCCTTCCATTTTCAAATTTTCACTAGTGTAATCGTCAACATCATAATTATTCTGAAGGATATACATGTATATAAGAATTACAAAAACATGGCATGAGTTAATAGAAGCTTTTTACCCCAGTTTAACCCATTGCAAGTACAGCCGAATAATATATGACATTATTTCTTGATGTGCTAATTTCTCTTATATCTTTAAAATTCAATTCCTTCTCCTGGTAAAAAGGGCTTGTTGTGAATAAAAAAAGTCGTGGATCTTTTTCTATATAATTATATATATATATATATATATAAATATATCGGTGGTCAAGGATACTGAACTTTTAAACGCATTAAGTCAAGTGAGAAGGGTGTAACTTATGTATATTAAGAGAAATTCATGGTTGTCTTTTATCTTAATTACTGTACTCATTAAAAACTTTTTAAAAATCTTTTACCCTGGTAATTAATTGAAAAAAATATTTCCAAATCTTTGATTGTAAGCGCTGTGATCCCCTCTTTTTGGCAACCCTAGATATTCGATATTATCATTCGTATTGTAACTTGTATAGAATCTTGAGAAATGTAGATCATGATCTATTTATAAGTTTAATGTTTAATGCTCTGGGTTTAATAAACTAAAGTTACGTATATTGTTATACTTTCTTTTCTGTTTGTATGTATATAAGGCGGACTTAAGCGCTTATAAGAAGCCAACGTTATTATTATTATTATTATTATTATTATTATTATTATTATTATTATTATTATTATTATTATTGTTGTTGTTGTTGTTGTTGTTGTTGCTGTTATAATTATAATAATTATTATTATTGGTGTGAAAATCATGTGGTTCATTCGGCGCATTCATCATATTATTTGAATAAAAAATAATGTTACATCATGATTAATGATTCTCGATGGTGATGTGCTCAAATCCAATACCTCGTGCAACCCTTTCTACTCCATGGTCATTTCTTCTCAATCCCTGATAAGAGAGGAGCCCCCCCCCCCCCATGCATCCCCTCTCCTTCTAAATCTCTTTCCTTCCTCCCTTCTTACTCTCTTCTTGGTAGGTTATTTTCCCCCAAAATGTGCGATAAAAGAGGATCTCCCACCACACTCCCTCTTCCTTCTCTCTCTTCCTCCTCCTCCCCTCCCCTACCCCAATTATTCATGCAGATTTCTTCTGATTCTGCCCGTCTCTTCCCTCCATCCCTTTACTCACTGATCTTTCTGTATTAACCCTTTCAGGACAGGAATTATTTAAGAGCTAAATTGATCACCTTTCGTTCTTCAAATTGGCAACAATGATATTTTTCTTTTAGAGCTACATGGTTCTAATAAGGTGTGATGTCTTTGGAAACAATATACATGGTTAGAAACTTTGTCGAAAAGATGAAAAAATTGCCAATTTCAATAAGAAACAATGATTTTGAATCTCTCAGTGTGTTGCCAATTTAAGGATTTTAAAGCTTATTCTTGTTTTTTAAATTCCCTGCTATCAAACACAATACGATCATGCAACAAAAATGGACACAGAGTGTGCAGAAATTTTTGCTCTTTCTACTCATGTATCTGGTATATTTGTTTAGAGCTCTGAATCAAAAGTTATTGAGCCAAACCACAAAATGTGGTCAATTGTCTCAAAAGGGTTAATTTGCGATGATATATCTCCCCTCCATAACTCTCTCTCCTCCAGGTTTATTTTTTCTCTGTTATTGAAAAAAAAAATCCCTACCCCATTCTCCCCCTTTCTGTTTCCTCTCCATCTATATTCCCCCGCATAATCTTTTTCACTCTTTCCGTTTCTTAACAATTTTCATTAAAGGAGGGTCTTCGTCCCCCATCTTCTCCAGAAGGTCTGTTCCTTCTTAAAATGATAAAAGAGGAGCAGTCGTTTAGATACCACCCTCCTCCTCGTCCTACTCTCTCTCTCTCTCTCTCTGTCTTTCTCTCTTCCTCCACCCCTCCTTCTCCGTCCCTCTTTCCTCCCTGTCCATTTCTTCTCAATCTGTGATAAAAGAGGAGCTCTTTTGAAGTTTATCTATCGAGAGTAATTCAATTCAAGCGGCTTCTTTATGTATCTCTTTATCTCCAGTAATGAAGTCATCAGTGCTGCTATTGCGGTGCATTACGCACTACCTCGTGGCAGGTGTTTTAGCCTATCGCATTGATCGGCAACGCGGCGACTTGAGGCGGACCGGCCTTGGTGTAGACCGCTCCTGTCGTACACCGATGTCACATTCTTCGCTGCTATTTATGGCGTTTTCTTATATCAATATTCATTTAAGTAATATGAAGATTATTGGGAAAAATAAAGTAGAGTATAAACAGGAAATTACTTGCATGGGAATTGTTTGATATATCACTCGTGTTCATGCAAGAGCATTATCCAAATGAAGTGATAGTGTCACAAAATTTGCATTGTTCAGCAAAAATATTTGTTTATTAAAATCCACATTATGATTTCGTGAGCCTGCATAAAGTTGCAATTCAAGTGATATAAATAATAAAGGCAATAAACATCTAGCTTGGTATAGAACAAAATTTTGAGTGCATTGTATATAGGATTGGGTAATTTCATAGTTCATTTCCAATTTGATAACACTAAAATGGAGCTATTTTACGTAACCCAATCACCGGTTAAGTTATTTCTCAAATGTATAAAGTTTTTAGAAAAAGGTTATCACTGCAGGTTTGGCAAACGGAGGGAAACATTTAGAAAGACATATACTTTTCAATTTTCCGATTCACTCAATCAAATAGTTATTGTTTTACATAAAACTTCCCCTTTCCCCATGGTATAGAATTCAATGCATAATCTTTCATTTTTTATTTTTTTTTACTTTAACGCTTTCTAATTCCCTCTCTCATTTTCAATATCTCTCTTACTTACTTTTAATCCCCCTTTCTCTTCTTTCTTTTTATCACGAATGACGAATAAAATTCTTATTCAGAAAAATGTGAATTTTTATTACTATGATAAAAGTATATTTTACAACAGAATATTTCAGAAAGTTTAAATGCATTGTTCTATCAAAATTACGTGTATCGTAAGAAAATTATTAATTTGAAGGTGAAATAAATGACAATTAAATAAACGAATCAGAGTAATACAGTCTGAAAGCATAATACGTCACTGAATTATTTTAAACCTTCATGGACGTTTACATCAGAAGAAAAATGAACGAAATAATACAGTTTTAATGATCTATTATTATATATCAACGCCTACTGGTTTTAATTAGCATTTCGCATCGCTAAAACTTAACTCAGTGTTTTAGATCACACTTAAACACGAATCATCTCAATACAAATATTACGATTAGTTAAAGATATAGTGACCGATAATCTGAATTTAAAACGTGCAAAAAGTGAGGACTTATCCGACTTTTTGTTGTTGGAACTATGACTTAACAATAAAAATTTAAAAAACTCCCTGAAACAACAACAAACAAACAGACCACCCCCCCCCAAAAAAAAACCCAACAACAACAACAAAAACAAACAAACAACAACAACAACAACAACAACAAACAAACAAACCCTGTTCACTCGAACTTTCATGGTGCTTCACTCTATTTTTTTTTACCTGAAAGAACATAGGTGAGAAAATGGATCTTAATATAATAGTACATGATAACTTAATGAGATCGCTGCATAAATAAGAATGCGAGTGACCACCCAGATGAAAGATCTGAAACCATAATATATAATTATTTCACAATATATTTCACATGCGTCATAGCAATTATGTGAGACACTATAGCCGACTGGAATTATCGTGTATTATGAAGATAATTGCATCTTGATGCTGAAGCAAACATAATTTCTACGAGAGTATATAACTATGATAAACACTTTAAACTTCTCGATTAAAATGAAGGGGTCAAAACGAGTAACTTATATCAAAATTGTTCCATTGTCGTTATGTAACCAACTTAAAACGTGATGAATACGGAAAACTTTTCTCAACATCATCATCGCCTCTTTATACAGACCCAAAATTGATCAAGTGATAACTTGGATAATTGGATAAAAACGCCCCATTTCTCTA
This sequence comes from Heliocidaris tuberculata, assembly GCA_025618425.1. Taxonomy (NCBI): domain Eukaryota; kingdom Metazoa; phylum Echinodermata; class Echinoidea; order Camarodonta; family Echinometridae; genus Heliocidaris; species Heliocidaris tuberculata. Next base: position 31,913,231 of record CM046848.1, read on the forward strand.
GATAAACACCATTATAGATGAGTTATAAGAAAACGCTTTATCGTGACAAAGTATTGCAATCGTTATCTTCTGCACAATAAAGCACCACTTTTCGACTTGCCCGTCAAGGTTACAGAGCATTGAAACAGACGCCACACGGGCGCCGCGGCGGTTGATTCCTTACCGCTCCCTTCACGGCATAAATGCCAACAAAACATGTGCACCCTCACAAACATTCATAAAGCAAAATAGAAAAAAGTAATCACCTTATCCACAGACCGAGAAAATTGCTCTTATTTTTATTCTTGAATCCAATCCAATCTCATTTTAAGCCCGATGTTTCAGAAGGAGTTGAGAAAATAAATCGAACTGTCTTCATCATGCAGCCTCGATTATTTGTCATGATTGAAGCCGATTGCGAGATTTTTCCACACGGCTGAGCCATTGCCACCTGTCAGCCATTTTGCCAGTCTTGATTAGTTCCTTCCGGGCGGGAAGCGCCATCATTCGGCGAAAGAAATCATAATTGATATTCATAACTGGTAGATAACAGCGCGCGAGCTGAGGCGGGTTCTACCGGCGGGTTGCGTGTAAGTACGCGCGCGTCACAACATGACTTGAGCAGGCGGGGAAATCGATCGCCTGTACGGCCCACTATTGTCCACCCAAGACCCACGTCAGATTTTGATTCCTTACCATTTTCTCTTCAAAGCCCTTGGAAGGGTTAAAAATTTGTTTTCCTGTTCATTCTCCAAGCCTTGTGAGTTGGGTGATACAATACACACGCTACGTGAAAGCCTTTATCATGTTGATAGAGACAGGAAAAGTATGAAGTATCGATTGGAGAGTAAAGAGAATAATGATCGTTGAGGAGAAAACAGAGAGAGAAAAAAGTTCAAATTGAACTAGAAGGATACTATGGTAGTGCTTTCAATCATAATGCCGGATATTTACACTGAATTTGACAGCTGATGACTATGATATGATACACAATAACTAGAAAGAGAGAACACTTACCAAGGCCGGCTGTTGGCTGGCAAAGAAAACAATATACACCCAGGGGTTAGGATGAAAAGAACCCTAGAAATTGATTTCATAGTATGATAGGCGTGAAGCTATATTTTTGAAACATTGAGGAGAGAATAGAAAGTACAGTCGAAAAATCAACAAAGATCGGAGAAGGAGGTGGAGAATACAAGCCAGGCAGATGGTGGGAAAACTATTGTTAACTTCTCAAAAATACATCTCGTTCGATTGCAAAACATGCTATAAGAGCAGGTAGTCTGCACGTATCACAATGGCACAATATGGATCTTTAAGATCTTATAAGGTGTTATTTAGCATGTTCGATATAAATGCTCGGGATTATTTTGTACGACTTGATTGCTCGAGAATTTGTTTCTGGTTTTATAGTTATGTTGAAAACGAAGATTAAAACATTAAGTCCATCATAACTTCGTTTGTTAATTAAAAGAATAAATAAATAAATATATACATGCATAAATAAATAATATATAGGCCTAGATTAAAAAAAAACAACAACAATGAATAAAGATGATCCATAGCCATGATAGACATAGAGAAGTCAAAATCTTTATAATTATCTTCATAATTATATTGTTTGTTATTTAACTATTTCGAATCAGAAATTCATACCTTGATATCATATAAAACCCTCAAAAAGGTTCTGCTATTTAGGTTTGAGCGTTGATATCTCTCTTGTTACTGTATAATAATCATCATACCTGAATTTTGAATCACTGATACGCCTGTTTATTCCCCTTTACAATGATGCCCCATTTGTACTCATCCTGCTCATACAAGCGCCTTGTATCCTATGGAAAAGGCGCTATATAAATCCGAGTATTATTATTATTATTATTATTAATCATGGAATGTGCAGTACACCACATAGACCACGTTCAATGCTGCCTTTACTCTTTTCCTTTAAAATCCCCCTATTAAGAAGTTACATTGCATTATACTATTTGTTATCTGGTTATGATCGTCCTTTCTTTCTGATGATTTATTGTATTCTTCTTTTTTTTTTTTGATTCATGTGCCATTATCAATATTTTGTTTCATAATATGTACTTATCCTTTTACTTCTGTTCATCTTCCATCTTTTTCCCTTTTTTTTTCTCACTTGCTCATTCGACTTCCATATTCCTTTGTATGATTTCATTTGAATATGGTGTTGTTTCATGTTTGTTCTCCGTTCTCAAATATGCCTTTATTCTTTTCACCATCTCTGCTTACAAACTTCATTTCAGTTTTAAGTTATGCATTTCAAGCGTTTATACCAATGTTTTACTATATATGTCACCTTTTATGTTATTGAAATCATGATTGTAAACTTTTGTAATTCGGCTTTGCCGCGAAGAAAGTATTTCCATTAAACCATTTTGAAATGAAAATGAAATGAAATGAAATGAAATACGGGGCCAGGTCAAAAGTGAAATTTTGCAAGATGCATTGTTATTGTCAACAGTGAATTCTCCTTTCTTTGGAGGATGGGTTGTGTTTTGAGTGATGTTGAGGTGATCATTCATGAACACAATGTTTTCTTCTTTTGTTCGGCAGATGAAATGTGCTTTGAGTCTGCAATGTGGAACTCAAATACAGTGATAATCCCCCAAATCATTCGATTAAAATGCATTCCATCTCCCAACACAAAAGGTTAAACCAACATTGCACTTCATAGACCCCCTCAACATTATTCAAAACAAAACTCGTTCTCCAAACAAATGAAGAATTCACTGTGGACAATAACAATGCGTTTTGCAATATTTCACTTTCGACTTGTGTTTTGATCAGTCGATTGAACACACTTCATCTTCCAAACAAAAGAAGAAACATCAAAGTCAAGTCAAAGTCAAAGTTTATGGATTTCCACAAACATATATCTTTTGCACGTTTTTTTACACAGTAAATATGAATTTTAAGAACAGGAACACAAAAAATATATTTATCGAAACATGGATATAACAGCACATCATTCAATGGACTTGGTTATGGTTTACACTGATAAAGCGATATTGGTATAATGCTAACATTGTAATTGTAAATGAAAACAAGTGGAGGAGTCTATTAAGTAAGCATGGCTTGTATTTCATAGACTCCTGTTTGAAAAAAAAGTAAAAAGTTACAGTCCTTAAATAAATCCTGCATTCATGAATGACCAACATTACTCAAAGCACAAATTCATCCTCCAAACATTACAAAAGAAAGGAGAATTCACTGTTGACAATGACAGTCCATTGCGCAGCATTTCACTTTTGACTTGGCCCCGTATTCAGGTATACCGCATCTGTAAAGAGGAATAAACATGTCTTTTAATGATACCTAATTCAAGTATGATACAGAAGTAAGAACACAACGCTGGTGGTCACTCATAGTTGCCTAGTTGAAGGAAGATAATAAAAGCTACGACCATGACGGCCATCTCACAGTCGTCATTTATCTCATTATATGTATATATTTAGCGAGATAGAGATAAACATGAAAAAGAGAGACAGACAGACAAACAGATGCAGAGACAAGAGAGAAAGAGAGAGAGAGAGAGAGTAAGAGAGGTCAGGGGTGGATACAAAGATGAAACGCGATCTTCTACTTAGCATTCTACGTTGTTTTGCAGCTACCATAATCAGTATGGTCCTCAAACATATCCAATTAAACCATGATGGATCTCAGTGAATCTCAATTTAACACCATTTAATATCAACCATAAATTACACAAGAATTCTTTTCTTTCTTCTGTCGCTTCTGAATCTGCCCCAAAGGTATCATCAACAGATTATGTCAAATTTTGAGTAAATGGCTGAGTCGTTATTTGACTGTAAATGCATCGTTTATGGTGGGTATTAATGATCATGAGTACATGTATATTTTACACCATACGAGCGCTCATGAATAGTCATAACAATCTGTCCGCCATAAAAATGGAAGAAGAATTCGTGTCAGCAGGATCTTTTGTTTCAAATTAGGATTAAATACAAAGCTGCTACATTAAGGGTAATATGTTTTTATTTGATTATGTCTTCTTTCAGCATTTTAGATGGATCGTCGCTGAAATGATTAGATAAGTGATGCTTGTATTCATGATATTGATACTGAATGCTGGCGAGGGCTTTGGCATGAATGATGACATTGATTATGATGATGGTGAAAGTTATGATTATGATAATGGTAATTAAAATGATATTGGCAATAAGTATGGTGATGACAATGATGATAACTAAGATGACGACGACGATGACACTGATGATGATGAAGATGATGATGATAATGGTGATGATAATAATAACCACAATAAATATACAACATTATTTTATATAGCGCTAAATACAACGTTTCTAATGTCAGATGATGAATGTGATGGTGACGATGGTGACGATGATGACGATGATGACGATGATGCTGACAGTGATGCTGATAATGATGATAAAGATGCTGATTATGGTGATGATGATATTGATGACGCTGGTGATTATGACGAGACGACAACTATAATGAAGATGACGATGACGAAGACGATTGCGACAATGGGGAAAATTATTTTCTCGGGGATCATTAAACGATATAGGTTCTCCTGAGATATCAAGTGACTGTCAAGGCCATTGCATTTTTCTATGATAAGACAAGGAGTTAATTACAACGTAATGAGCTCACCTGTATCCAATCAAAATGGACTATCAGAATGGCCAATCGACTATACAAAATAATATCAAACTTTTTTCCTCCGTCTTTCTCTCTTCAGGACTCTCTCTCTCTCTACATCTCTTCATATCTTTCTATATCTCTCTATCACTCACTGTCTCTCTGTCTCTCTCTCTCTCTCTGTCTCTCTCTCTGTCTCTCTCTCTCTCTGTCTCTCTCTGTGTGTGTCTCTCTCTGCTCTATCTCACTCACTCTCTCTCTATCTCTCTCTGTCTCTCTCTATCTCTCTCTCTTTCTCACTCTTTCTCCCTCTCTCTATAGCAATGGTAAAATACTGATAGTATAATAGTTATGTACATTCCTTATTTTTATACTATCCATCTATCATTTTAGAGATTTTCATAACCTTTCCATGAATAAAATCAGTTCTAATTTAATGACTTTACTGCGTTAAATGAAGATCATATCCTATGTCAATCATAATCATCACAATGCTTTATTTAATGTACAACAAATGGCGTTGAAAAAAGGGGCGCGTTGAAAATGATTTTTAAATTACGGTTTAATTTTCGAAAGCGAGTTTTGCTTGCCTCTTCTCATCTGTTAAAGCGCTCAGAAACCCGCTTATCATGTCACGCCCGTAATTAGTTCGACATTTGATCCTATTGATGCTTTATGCTTAATAATTCATACCAGTCTTCAGAGACCGGGGGAGATAGGGGAGCGTCCGGGGAACGTCCGCAGAACGAAGGGGGAAGAAATAGAGACCCTGCCGCTCACACAGTAGAAACTCACATATCTATCTCTGATGTGAATGTATTCTACTACTGTTACGAAACAATGGGATTGACGATTAATTTCCCTTATTGTGTAACAACATGGATAGGAGTCATTTCACTGAAAAAATTATGGTGCATTCCATCTCGTTTGATCAGTATGAATAAGAAATACCATGCCATCAAAGACACTGTAGCCTAAAGGCTAATGTTTCAAGAAAAGTATATTGATAAATGGCATGCACAAGCCGACAGACACCTTCAGAGCATGTAAATCATAAAAGCAACGCGTTTTAACGTATCTAGTTCACACTATCTGAACATAGTATTTCACTTGCATCAAAGAATCATTGTAGTTATTTATTAGGAAAGACACCATTCTTACAACTGAAATTTTGTGACAATATGGACAAACCAAACACCTATACCCTGAGATCACAAATCCCATTTTTAAAGTTTATTTCAAGATTGCAATACAAGTTGCTATGTGAAAAAATCCTAAAAGTGTACAACACCATTCCAATAACCTTCCATATTCCATCGATTAATTTCTAAATTTCGTAAAATGGTGTGCACTGTAAAAGGCCGTTAGCACTTAGCGTATCAATTCTAATAATATATTATATTTAAATCTCCATTTTACATGTTCTAATGACCTTCTGGAGACATAGTCAGTGAGGGATAAGCACAAGATCATGGTGTTATGATGAAAAGAATTACTAGGTTATTGTCTTCTGTTAATCATATATCATTTTTATCTTACAAACTTGACTTAATCATCTAAATGTCAATTCTCTTAATTGGCTCATTAACCTTTATTGCACACTAAGCATAATCACCTTTTCTTAATTTAAATCGTATATTATGATGATATGACGATGCGTCTTATTTCTCTCCTACACCTCCACCTTTTATTCCTACTTTATCATTAAATTTACGATGCCAATCCCCTTTGTATCTACGGGTGGTCAGTTCGTAAGGTCGACTTCTAAGAAACGAGATGAAATGAAATAGTTGCGAAATATAATTTTTTCGGAAGTGCTCTCAGCATGCTCTTGCAATTCGACACTGTAATTCACATGTGTGAGACAGAAAGAAGGAGATAAAAACAGAGATGAAAGATTATGAAGCACCAGCAGGATGACACTTAGATTATTGAGAAGAGAAAGGAACGATTTAAAGAGGACAGCAGAAAAATAATCGTCTGCATGGATGAGCGGACAATGGATTAGAGCACAAAATAGTGGCAAGTGGCTTGAAACGCTTGCCAAGAAAACGAAATTGAAGGGGGGAAAAGTAAGAATGGTAAGTGATGCGAAATCTGATCGGATTTTGTCCATTAAAATATCTCGCGGTGTGGGATATAATATGCAATTTTTACGAGTTCCTGGGCTCTAATTAAGACCCGGCCGTGTCGTTCATCACTGTCACAGCGCTTCGGAAGGCGAATAATATTCGTGCTTTTCTATTTCAGCGGCTTTCGTCTCGGCTCGTTTCCTCCGTATCTGTGCGCAAGAGTCCGTGAAACTACGGGGCCGCTATCCGGCTATTATGTCTGTCGTCCCGTATCAAACCCCGCGAGCTAGCTGCTTCTATAAATTTTAAAAGATTCTGGGTGGAAACGGCCGAGAAAGCGTAAAAAAGAGGAGAGATTAGATGAAGGAGGAGGAAGAGAAGCACTCAAGGAGAGAGGGAGATAAAGAGTATGGACATACACATACATGAAGCAGTGTATCTGGAAAAGCGATTAAGTTTGATCTAATTTGGCTGCTATTTATACGCTAATTATGGGGTTAAATATGACTACAGATTCTACAGAGTATGACGAAAACGATCGCTAAGTAAATCAATGTTGCTGCTTTTATTTCTGACTGATCGAGTTGAACATTCGGTCATAGAACAGCATGTTATCAAGAGGAGATTTGAAAGATAGAACTTGGGAATTACATTCAGGATGGTAAACATGTATGCAGAAGTGGCTATAGAACCAACATGGGCTCTTAGTGGTTACAATCTAAAAGCTAAAGTGTTCAATCACCGTTTAAACGAGCTGAGGAATGCATTTTATCAAAATGCTAGATTAACATTTTTAACATACTCGATGCAACACTATAAAGGCTGAATCCCGCATATTAAAAGTGTTAATCTACCATTTTGAAGAAAAAAAGTGGTCACTTCTCGGCCCTTTCATATCATCTGATCCTTTTCTTAAAATAATATTTTTTTTAATTTGTATGTTTTATTAAATCAAAGACAAAATACAAATTTTCACAGGTCATCAATCATTGGTATTAAGATAACATTTTTGTTTATTGTGTATTATTTCAAAATTGTGAAAGAAAAATGACATACGCATATTATACCTTTCTTATCGATGTTTCACACAATTCGTTTTACTAAATGGAATTCTTTCCTGATTATTACAGACCTATATTAATCTAAAAGATAAAACATAGCCTGAACGATAAGATAATTAAGCTCCAAATACTTCTAATTAATTATACACATTAAGATATCCGTAAGACATCAACACATAAAGGCAACCAATAATTAATTAATTTATAATATTATTAAACCCATCTTTTGCTCGATAACTTATCAGGATTAGCATAAATTCTAGTTTATGCCAAGATATTCAGTTTACCACTATTTACAACGTCTATCTAAATTTAAATCTAATATTGTATACGATTACACTAGAATACAGTCCAGAATGACCATTAGATAATACGCACGCTCAATTAAGGGTACGCTATAGCTAACATGATATGTATGAATAGTATGATTACACTATCACATCTTTCTATGCGCAGTGTCATAAAAATCTGCCTGTTTTTTCAATCCCATGCATTGCTTTGATGATATTTACTCGTGGTTTTTCTTTACCGCCTGCTCCTATATGATGCATGCCTCGGGGATAAGTCGTCAGATATTCCTACAGTTTTTCCAGATAATTGATAGCATTCATCAACTGTCATCATCACCGAGATATTAGAGGGCTTTTATGATAATAAATATGACTTTCACATTTTGTTACTCATCATCAACTATCGTCGAGTTCATACGAATATTTTATGAACTTCGCCGGAGGTTGTCCGTATCTTTTCTCGCCCTCTCTTGCATCCCCCCCCCCCCCTCTCTCTCTCTCTCTCTCTCCCCTCTCTCCCTCTCCTCTCTCTCTCCCCCGTTCTCTACCTCCTCTCTTTTTCTTTCTGTCTCATTTTCTCTCTGTACCACAATTTATCTCTTACTCAGTACCATTTGTGTCTTCCCCTTTCTCTCTCTCTCTTTCTTTCTCCTTCTCTCTTTCTATCTAAATACCTTTCTCTTTGTCTCATTCCCAATTTCTTACTTTTCTTTCTTTTTCTTGCTTTCATTGTTTCTTTCTTCCAGATTTTTCTTTATTTCTTTAATTCAAAGTTGCACCATCAATTTGGAAGAGAAATTGAGTTGAACTTTGCACTGTTCTTTCGTAATGTAATATTTTGTGAATTAACATTTAATTCTAAATTAAAACATGCACATTTCGTAACCCTATAGCGGAATGAATAGAGTGTCTATTATTTCTTTACTTTCTTTTCCTTTCTTCTTCTGTGTTGGCTTTTAAATTCTTTCTTACACTCCTACCGCCCACTTTCACTATCGGGTTTACCCTAAATCTCGATGGATTCTTAGCAAGTGCTGTTTATTGTCTGTCTTTTAAATCATAATTCTTAAGTGTTGGCATTTACTTTTAATCGATAAGATCCTAATTGCTTTCGGCGATTAAGAACCTAAGACCTAAATAGGCACATTAATTTTCGATAACGGCACAGCTATATCATGTATATTATCTTGAGCTTGACCCAAATAAGTTGATGAATCTAGAATCACTCCGCCCCACTGACCTATACCTCGTATTATTTTCCTTAGAAGCATCTCTCCACTTTTCGTCTTCAATTTTTCAGCATCTCATGACCGCGATTCGATTATAATCACCCTCTTAACGCGGGTTGTCTTTCATAAATAGGTTTTTTGTTTTTATATTCATTTGATCGATGATCGCTATCGTCCCACTTTGCCCGTATCGCTGACACCTTCTAAAGTTGGTGGTTTTACCTTTCGGCGTATGTGCCGGTGTGAAGTCGTGTGAGATTGCTGTGTCTCCTCACAAGACAGTGATTATGCGTTTGGCGCGCGCGGGAAAGGAGGCATCCATATGGTGAAAATGATGCTGATTGATTGTGGTAATCTTTCGAGTCTGTCTTATTTAACGCCTCACATGCCGCATGAGAGGATCGAGTTAGATGAAGGTGGCGGAGAGAGGGGAATTCTTGAAGATAATCACGGGCACCTTCCAGACTTCTTTATGTAGTGTAAGTAGTACGACGATCCCACCGTGTGGGATAATTACTGCTTCATGTTTATGTTATATCTCTTTAAAAAATCCTCCCCTAATGTTTAAAGATAAAGTTGTGTTCCGGTCATGCGATTACATTGCGCAAGAAACTGTCTCAAAACAATTGGGAAAGGTTGATTAAACAGTACATAAGAATTGGTGTATGCTGTAAGGTTTTGGAATCACCAAAATGAGGAGAAATTGACTTAATCCTGCTGAGAGTCACATGCACTGCACACAGAAATGTGTATATGGGACTACACACACATTTTCGGCCCGAACATTTCAGCTGTTTCATGTCATATTTTGAATGTGAGGGCATTTGAAGAGCAATTCTTTCCAGGGGACATTTCTACTCTGATAATCTTCAAAACTGACATAAAGAGAATGAGAAAACTCATATATTATTTTTGACCTTTCCCAGAACTTAACCTTCTATTTAAATGAAGATGTTTATCCAGAAACAATACGGGAAGGGCTCATATTGACGTCATAATAATTATTATTTCAAGCCATTTACCATAATTATTACGGCATGAACGGTAGGCCTCATAATGAACCATTCCTACATTCATTCTATTAACCACATCCTGAAAACATAACCAACGCCACCTCTGGACCCGTTATCATACTATTCTGCACCCCCCCCCCCTTTCACAAATACCTCTCATGCACCCCTACAACCCTGATACCAACTTGCACCCCTCATCACATATACCAATATTACACCTCTCTTCATCCCTCCCACACCCTCACTCTTCCTGAAAAATATCACTCCTACACCTTCCTCACAGACACCCTTCCTGTACCCCTCATCACCAATAGAATCAATGAACCCCCTAATAGATACCACTCACGCACCCATCACCACAAATATCCCTCCTCTACCCTCGTCACCGATACCACTCCAGCACTTCTACCACTGATACCACTCCTGCACTCCTCCTCGCAAATACCAGTCCTAAACCCTCCTCTGCATCCTAGGTATACTCCTTACATACATGCCATACACCACTTATGCACTACTCATCACCCATGTACCCCTGCAGCCTCCTAACAAATACTGCACTCCTACACTCCTTACCCCTTATACCATTCCTGCAGTCTCGTAGACGCTACCAGCGATGGGGAGGCAGATTCATCAGTGGTTATCCTGGAGCACCAATATCCCCTAGTCCCTCGACCGATGAACATCCACACCCTGCCCTATACGTGATCATGGTGATGAATGGAACTCCAAATATTGGGCGCATCTTCCTTTATGGTATTCATGAACTTCTACACAATAAGCTAGCTATGATACTGTTTGGCGAAGTTCAGGAGTTAAATCGAATATATATGTTATCTTGTCTCTCACTATCATTCTCCCCCTCCCCCCCCCCCCCCCCTCTCTCTCTCTCTCTTCTCTCTCTCTCTCTCTCACACACACTCTCTTTCTGTCCTCTCTCTCTCTCTCTCTCCCTCCCTCTCTCTCCCTCTCTCTCACTCTCTTTCTGTCCTCTCCCTCTCTATCTCACTCTCTTTCTGTCCTCTCTCTCTCCCCTCACTCTCTTTCTGTCCTCTCTCTCTCTCCCTCACTCTCTTTCTGTCCTCTCTCTCTCTCTCTCCCTCACTCTCTTTCTGTCCTCTCTCTCTTACTCTCACTCTCTCTTTCTGTCCTCTCTCTTTCACGTGTCGGATCGAGGTTTACCTTTCTACCTACTTCTCGTTTCCTCCAAATTTCTTTTCATTTTTAAGAAAACGAAAACGTAGCAAACTGTTCACTCTGCTAAAGCGAGATGTACTACCTTGCGATTGGAAAAAAAGGTTACGAATAGACTTCACCTGGAAAGGAGGAGAGTGAAAGAGAAGAAAAAGAAAGAAGATATTTGAAGAGGAAGTCAGTTTGAGCAGATCAGAGATAGGATGAATAACTATAGGAAAAAGTAAATAAAGTACAATAGATGGAAGAAAAAAAATAGAGAGGACATGTCTTGGTGAACATGGTGAAGAAGAAATTGATAAGAGGGTGAAAACAAAATATTGAAAATTAGAATAGGAAAGTAGTGAATAGCGAAAAGAATAGTTAATGATGATAGGAGGAAAAGGGGGAAGAAAGGGGGAAAGGGAAAAGTATTAAGAAAAGGATAAAAAGAAAAAGAAAAGGAGACAAAGAAGATAATGGCGGAGTATTGCAATGGTTAGATGATGCAAACAAACTATCAAGGTATCCCTACTTGGAGCCTCGAACAAACCGAGCGTTCAACCGCACTGGGAAGAGATATTAAACGTTTTCGATTCGCTGATCACAAGGATGGAAAATCATTCTTGAAGCCATGGCGGTGAGATGCGAACAAGCAGCCCCCAAACTAATGTTTTATTTACACCAACTCATCATGAAGTTCTTACCTAGCAACGTCTGCAGAGAGTCGGCCATAAACGGGACTTAACCTCGTCTGTCACGTGGATTCGTGCCCGTTAAACAAAAAAAAGCGCCCCACATCAAGTTGTTTTTGTTTTGACATTTCCATGCTTTTGACTTATTCAAATACTTTTTTCCTTTTCTTTCAAACTGTTTTGTTTGCATGTGTGTGTGTGTGTGTGTGTGTGTGTGAGTGTGTGTGTCACTCTCTTTCGTTCTTGCTTTCTCTATAATGTCTGCTTTTTTCTCTCATTCTCAATCATAGTTTGTGGAAAAACTGACAAAATGATTTATCAAGATTCCTTTATACAAAAAATTACTTAAGATTAATGATCATTTTTAAAATAGAAAATAGCTTTTGTTAGCAAGCAATTATGTGATCAATATACTAGATACCACTGATATATTTTACATAACCATTTAAAAAGTATAATTTCTCATACAGAGTTTAACTAGGAAGTACAGTCTTAATTGTCCTTATAGATAAACATAGATCAGAGCCAAAAGAAACTGATGACTTTGTCAAGCTATCTTATCATACAAAGCTTAAAACGTGTGTAAAGGTTAAACTAGAAGGTACATTTTATTTGTTCAAATATATAAAAGTAAATCAAAAGTCTATTGTTCATTTTTTTCTTCAAAATTCTCTTGAAAAAAAGCAACCGATTATAAACCACGATATGCTTTATAATAGAGACCTATTATATCGTAAATTATGTATATACACATGTATATATTTTATTTAAAAAATTTTACCGATTAGACAAAATATTTATATACGGCGAGACTCTACAAACTAGGTTCATAGCATGTTCATATCTCCTGATGATTTCTATTCAGTACGCCATGCAACAGCCCAGCCAATACCCAGTCAGTTAATCAAATTTGATTTTTATTCGGAGATTCATTTCGGTATGACCTATACGCCTCAATTAGTTGTGTAATTTACTTAGATTTACACGTAGGCTACCCCCCCCCCCCCCAACAAAAAACAACAACAACAACAACATCAACAACAACAAACAAAACCCGTTGGCCTATATCTCCGTAAAAATGTAATAACATATATCTACTGAAATTTTCTGCGCATCCAGGATGTCACCACTGTTTATAATCTCGCTTAATGCCTTAAAAGGTCGTGAAAATGTTGTGATTTTTTAGAAGATTAAGGACACCAGGGCCCCGTTGCATAAAACTTACAATTAACGGTAACTCTGCTATCAATGGTAACTACCATGGTAACATCACTCAACAGCCAATCAAAATCAAGGTTTCCATAGGAGTTATACCATTGATGGCAAAGTTAGCGTTAATGGTAAGTTTTATGCAACGGGGCCCAGATTGCTTCATAGAATTGACATCATGATGAATATAGGATATTACAACCTTTCCATGAAGTAACATTACATGTACATTGGTAGAGAAAGATTAAAGCAAGTATCTATGAATGACCATTCGTTGACATTCTTTGTTAGATCTAACCAAGATATGAAAGAATTGGCTACAGTGTTGTACTACCGCCATTGAAGGAGAGTCTGACATTAATTCAGTATAATATTTCTTTTCTTGAAAAATTTGTTTTAGTCAAATGAAATAGTATTTAGATGAAGTATTCGACGAAATAAAGCTGGGAGCAATAATATTGTCGCTATAGAGGATAATGTCGGATCACTATGTGAATAGTTTGAAGAAGAAAAAAAGGAGCTATATATAATCCATATTCCATTTGAACTATGCATGAAGGACGTGAATGACAATAATAGTGTTTGATTCCTTTGAGTTTCAGTTTAGCCTAAAAGTTATTATATCATTCATTATTTAAGTGGGTTGCTACGTAACTCATTCAATATTTTTTTCTCATTGTCTCCATGAAAACCTCCATTTTCAAATCTTCATCCTCATTCAGCATGACTTGTATCATCATGTTCCTGGAGCTTTTAACATTTTAAATTAAAATTTTATTCGAATAGCCTCCCCATGTTTCTTCGACACCCTTTTATCTCGTCTCATTTACAAAATCCTTAGACAAAGTAATTTCCGACAGTTAACCGTCACACTATCTAAAATGAATTATTCTCCCATTTGGGGGAGTAATGTCGGTTTTTAACACTCAGTGTGTATACATTCTCTCATTGTCAAAATTTCGTAGTGATATCTATTCTGGTTTGACGATCTTTGCACATGTCACACTATGGACAATTATCTACGGAGTCTGCCAGAAAATTATTGCAACTTCAAAAGTTAAACGCAGACGAATTCCTAGACGACACCGAAAATGGGCCCGCTAGAGACTTGTCATCTCGCAGCGCTGCGCACGGCCCATCAGCCCGCTCGCAGAGAGGTGATGAGTTTCACACCTTGCGCTGTAAACGACACATTAGAAAGCCTGCTAGGATAGCACCTCTACCAAATACACATCCTATCGAGTAACAGGCAAATCACCGGCCGATACCTCGGGGAGGACTGGGGTGCGAGATGCCCGTTGTAGACGGGCGACGGAGCTCTGTAAAACCGTCGCCATTGGGACACTCTTGTATGCCTCCGCAGCCACATTGCTGGCAAATTTTTCTTTGAACAGTCTCCCGGCTGGGACTTCCCCCGGGAGCGGCGGGGAGGAGGAGGGGAAGCTAGCTTACATACTCATTTATACACTAATGCGACGATAAGAAAACCGAGAAGTGAGAAGTCAAAATCAATGGATTGAGATTCTGCAAAATGTGACTGCTCGTCTGTTAGGTCAGACTTTGAAGCTGTTCAAGGGAGGAAAACAGCTTTGAAACTCTAGCTAGGGTAAGCGGAGCGAAAACACACGCTTCCATCACGACAACATGCCGCTTTCCTTTCACTCCCTTGCCGACAAATTTCGCGCGATTTTTTGGCCTCTCTTGAGCTTGTTATTCCGGCTATTTTCAGCTGAAGCTTGTCTTGAAGAATATAGTGCGGTGAAGATCTCACGCTAGAGGTGTCTAAGCATTCACAATCTTCCTGGCTTGAATAATACCTAGACGATGTCAGGTACCTGCCCAATTAAAAGATCACATTATCTTCGCTTCAATGTGTGTCATACCCATATCATGGATAAGTTACTGCATCACGTACAGTTCATTTCACATTAAACAGTGGCAAGGTTCTCCATTTATGCTTAACCTTCTTTAGAGACTACATAATACGCCTACTAATTCAGCTAGTCTTATAATCAGAGTATATTGTTTTTAACGGTACTATATTCTCGAAATTCTTCCTAATTTGTAAACATGACACACTTATAACAGGCCTATGAACATGCAAAATCGAGAAGGAACGCTATTTTAATCCATGTAGGCCCCATAGAACAATATTAGAAGATTATAATAATTAGAAGAATATATCTTATAGTTTTTTTTTTTCATTTGGTTTCATTTTTAATCAAAGATTTGAAGACAAAGGCCAATAGGTCTACAAGAAAACATTAGTATGATCAAGATCATAATTTCAAATTAAATTTCAGGGGTTTTTTCCAGGTGCAATTTTTTTTACGAGTATGCCTCAGAGAGTACCCTGTAATTTTACTGCAGAGCACATCTAGCTATCTCCTCACGTTATCTTAAAATATTCATCCGTTTATTTACAACTTGTTGGGGTTAAGTTCGGGTAATGAAACATTCACGTCAGCCAAATTTCATGTAAAATCAATTGCACATTAAGGGTTTGAGAGATTCTAAAGCATTCCAGCCACGTCACTATCGCCAGTTGTCCCATTAGTTGGAATAAGCATAAACGACATTACTGTTGTTGTCGTTTAGGGGGTTTGATGATATTCAGTGGTGGATATAGCCGGGGGTCTTTCAACATCCCATCAAAACAATAAAATACATAAACAAAGATGATACATTCGTGATCGACTATCAGTACTCGCTCAAACGATTCCCCAGTGACCGATAGTGTAATCGATTCTCATAATTTATTGAGGTTCGTTAACGACTATTCCGTTTATAATTCAGGAAAATGCATCAGGATAATAGATGGACAGGATAAACACCTATTATTCCTCAAATGGATGATATGAATGGCAAAGGTCTTTAATTTCACGACTTGTGGGGCTGCGGGAGAAAATGGTGATTTGTAATATTGACGGAGAGAAAGCGGAGAAGGCCTTTTGATAAAGAATAAACACTGGAGGCTATATGGTGTACGAAAGGTAACTGATCTGAGTTGAACCTGATTGTTTTAGTGGGGTAGGATGTTAGGAAGGAGCAATGCAAAATCCATGAGTGGAGACTAAATTCTAATCAACTTTTAATCCATCTTCAAGAATGCTTTAACATGTGACGTTGCTTATGGAACAGCCTGAGGTTATGATCGGACACATTAGTTTAAAGTAATGAAGGTGTGAAGATGCTAATTGTTTTAAGCTACAGTGATTAACTTAAACGAATCACCAGCTCACTTTCCATGACACGCTTGCCTCAAGAGCGCATTGTTGTTGCCTTGATGGGTTGTTTTTGACATAGGGAGCAAATAAAATTTCTGCGCGATCTCAAAATGTTTAAATGAAATCGAAATTCACATTCATTTCCTTCTGACAAACTGTACAGTACAGTATATTTAACTCAAATGTTAATGTTTATCTCAATATTTACCGATGGCTTAAAGTGTACCAATCACCTGAAAAAATAATTTGTGTACAGCTAGAAAGTATAAAATCAACCTCAAAGAACTCTGTTTGGTATTCCATAGGTCAACAGTTAATGAGTATGAAGGAAATAAAGGATAACATGAAAATGCTCGCGCGGAACCGAACTCGGAGTTTAGTTCCGTGCGAGCCTTTATCTTGGCGAGCGCGTACGGGTGCGTCGAGTAGTCTACTCACGAGTCGCTTTTACGCTTATAGAGAGTGTAATTAAAATTGCAGTATCTCTTTATAGAATTAATATTTGAAGCCCATATTTTGAATATAGTATAACGACATGAAACCTCTAACATACAGAGCAAAATTGTTTTTGGTGATTGGTACCCTTTAACGCAACGCATTATATAAAAAGAAAGACATATAAAACAGCAACCATGTATCCACCATTGCAATGGGATTATGATGTCTGCATTTCGGCATAAATACATGTAAATAGAACATTATCAATATGCAGAAAAAGATCATCTCCGAGCACCCAGCGACTGGCCACCACACCCGCCCGCAACGAGCTACTGCACCCCAGAAGTCAGAACACACGTCACACACACCCATACACACACGCACGCTGGTGCTACGTCAGGCAAGCTATTATTTCTATCCGATCCAGCAAAAACAAATGGCTACTGAGGCACAGCAACTCGCTGCAAGCGAGTGAAATGGTCCGTCCCCTGCCACTTGGAGAAAAGGCATACAATCATAATAAGCTGTAGGTGTGATGCGAAACTGGAAAATGGCTTATCAAAAAGATTCTTTTGACAGCACTATATGTCGGCTTCTGCCTGTGTGGCATAACCATTTAGGAGAAGAAGTTTTAGTTTCCGTTTAAATATAAAATATAAGGTGGGTTGAGTGTTGAGTTGTGCTGGGAACGCTACAGAAACAAATAGAAACAACTCATCACAAACTAAATGCGTGTTGGAATAAGGATGCGAGGACCACAAAACATATAAGAATTATAATTATCATTGTCTTTCATTAATCTTTGTTCTGGGCAACAAGTTGTCGTACTTCTTAACCATTCTGACCCTTCCGCTTCTTTTTAATTACCCTGACTTTCTGTGTCCTGCATATTATGCGATCATTATCATTATGATTTATTTGGTGTTCATAATATAACAGACAATATTGTCATAAAAGTTCATATGAAACACAAAATGGAAAATAAACAGGCGTATAAGAGGCAGGGAGGGGGAGGGGGAGGGGAGGTTGTTGGGGCTGCATTATGCCTCCGTGGAGTATTCTTTATGATTGACCCGATGTACGCCCCCTTCCCGTTCCTCGTTCATGCTGTTTTGATTTTTTAAAAACGAGAAAAGGAATCAATAATTTTTGTTTGAGAATTCTCTACAGATAGAGCTTTCTTTCGTCCAGGTACACCCCCTCCTCCCAACTCTGGAGAGATTTATGCCCTCTTTTAACCAATTTCTGGATACGCCAGAATTCATCTCAAATGTTAAATGGGAGTTCTGAGCCAGCGACTATCTATAATTATGTTCATTCTTTCAGATGCACATAAATGATAAAAACTAATTGCTTTCTCACATTCAATAATCATTATGACGACTGCATGAAAATTTAATGCTGCCAACGATGACTTAACACATCGTTAGGAGAGCGGATGAGTCTCATCCTGGATAAAATTTATTGATATGAGATGGACCATTGAGCCGAGAGATATGAATCGCTCTTTTCATCAGTCACACATTTAAATAAAAACACCACAAAATAAGAGGAACCCAAAGCAAAACCACTTTCATCTTAAATCGTCCGTGAGAGATGTATCGTCGAGATGAGCATTTTACACCAACTGGAATGGGAATGACGCCAAACCGCAAGGGGGAAAGAGAGAGAGAGAGAGAGGAGTGGAAGAAAAATAGAGAGATACATAGAGAGGGGGAGAGACTGAGAGAAAGATAGAGAGAGGTTGAGAGAGACAGAGAGAGAGAGAATGAGCGAGAGAGACAGAGAGAGAGAAAAAAGGGGGAGCAGCGAGATATAAAGAGAGGGGTAAAGAGACAAAAAGACTGAAAGAGACATACAGGTATAGAATGAGAAAGAAAAAGAGAGAGATCGTTAGAGAGACGATCAGAAACAGACAAAAATAAAGGAGCATTGCTGGAAAAAGAAGTTGGAAAAATAATAGAGATGGAGGGGGAGAAAGAGAAGCGGAGATAAAGACAAAAATGCTGGGAAAGATGGAAAGGGGGGTAGAGGTGGAGGAGGAGCGAGAGGTGGAGGAGGAGCGAGAGTTGGAGGAGAGAAAGGTTGCAGCAGAAGAGAAAGAGGGAGAGAGAAAGAGAGAGAGAGAGAGATGACATTTTCACCGACTTTAGGTCATGAGTTCCAGGAGTGAGTTGATAACTTTAAACGAAAGAAATTGTATGTCTAAAGTCAGAAACTGCTTTACGAACCGTGTAGAGAGATGATTATTGAGGATGAGAAGAAATAAAAATGACGGCCTGCTAAGCCATGCGTCAAAAATCGAAGTAGCGAGCAGTAACTTGGTGCTCTAAGTGAATGTATGTGAGTGATAGAGGGGAACACAAGAGTTATACCTGTATCATTATTGAGATGCAGAATATCATTTCTATAATAGTTTACTCTTTGGTGGTTCATGGATGACATTCGATGTCTGTCGAACCAAGAGTCTTTATTGTTTTACAGATAACGAAGCGTATCCGGACACCTACCCCCTGGACAACTACCCTCTAGGACAACTACCCCCGAATAACTACCCCCCGGACACGTGTCCTAGGGGGTAGTTGTCTGGGGGGTAGTTGTCCGGGGGGTAGTTGTCCTAGAGGGTAGTTGTCCGGGGGGTAGTTGTCCGGGGGGTAGTTGTCCTAGAGGGTGGTTGCCCTAGGGGGTAGTTAGTCGGGGGGTAATCATCCTAGAGGGTAATTGTCCCGGGGGGTAGTCGTCCTAGAGGGTGGTTGCCCTAGGGGGTAGTTAGTCGGGGGGTAATCATCCTAGAGGGTAATTGTCCCGGGGGGTAGTCGTCCTAGAGGGTGGTTGCTCTGGGGGGTAGTTGTCCTAGGGGGTAGTTGTCCTAGAGGGTGGTTATCCTAGGGGTGGTTATCCGGGGGGTGGATGTCCAGGGGGTAGGTGTCCTAGAACCATAACGAAGACATGTGGTATAACGAACGCTATCTGTAAAAAAAAAAAAAAAAAGACTAATTTACGGAGAAATGCTCTTCTGTTTATCAAAACATAGAACGTAAAAGGGACAATTACATTAATATTCATCCGGGAATCGTCACCATGGTGACAATTCATTCGAATCACTGCGAGTAAAAGAAGGAGAAACTGCAGTGAAATAGTTTGCTTGATAAAAGTACACTTGAGTGGAACTTTTCTGCCAAATATCAAGGTTTGTGGAAAAGTTAACCACGTGTTAACTTGAAACTATAGAGAACGTATATAAGCCTACAGTTATTAAGATATTTAGAAATAGTTTCTTTTCACGATGAGCAGACGAGTAAACAAAATACTTTGGGGAAAGCTTTCCTCTGCTGCTCTGCAAGCTTTATGAACTATTTCTCAACGTTACTTCTTCAACCAGATAAACTTCTCCAGTGAGCTCTTAAAATAGCACCAAGATATTGGAGATGGCGGATGTCGAGCCAATGTCTCTAGCTCAAAATAATGTCATTTTTATCTTATCCACGGCGTCTTCAGTACACTAAATAATTCAAAACAGATCACGTTTCCAGACCATAAAAAGCGAAAATTTGTTTACCATACCACCAGTTTACCGCCACACGATGTTTTGAAGAATGTTTACTCGCCAATGTTTCACAATAACATCGAGTAATTACCGTCATTAGGCCGATGCGCTTCGAGAGGAAATGTCTCGGTCGCACATCAATGAATAAATGACGAGTATGGTCATTGGAAGGAGACTATATGATGCCGAGAGTTACGGGCGTAGCGTGCATTATGGGAGAGGGAGCGGCACCGATCTTATTCGATAAATTAAATGTGAACTGGCAAGGCCCCAAATTAGGGGGAGAGGTGCAGGAGGGGTCCTATCATCTTCCTTTCTGATCCCTTTGCTCTCTCCCTTTTTGTTTCTCTGTGATTTTTGTTTCTTCTAATTTTGGCTTAAATGCAGAATACCTAACAACGAGTTAGGACAGTGTATTGGCACGATTAGAGTTAGGGTTAGGGTCACAGTTAGGGTCGGTCACTGTTAGGGTCAGGGTTAGGGTCGGTCACTGTTAGGGTATAAGTTTAGGGTTAGGGTCAGGGTTAAGGTCGGTCACGGTTAGAGTTAAGGTTATGGCTAGTGTTAGAATTAGGATTTGGGCTATAGACCCTCTTATCATGATTATAGGCTTCAGGGTTGGGGTTAAGGTTACTTGTGTGACACGGTATTCTGCAGTTCTTCCCTTTTATCTTCTTTTTCTGTCGTCATTAGATGGGGGGGGGGCACCTATCCCGTGCCCCTCCCCTGTAGCTACGCCACGGACGAGAGTGGCTTATGATGTGCTTCACTGAGCTCGACTTACGGACCATCCTCCCGAGGTGAAGTCGACACGCGAACTAAATTAGAAGTTGACGATGCGCTAAGTAGCGAAATAACAGCGATTGGAACCAGCCAACCACCATGATACAAAGGACAGGGAGAGCAAGGGGGTATTATGATGACATGTTTGCAATTTATTTATTTTTACTTTTCAGGTAGAGATAAATACTTATCTAATAATTGTGGTTAGAAGATGAGATGGTATATTGCATAGGCCTTTACGTATAGACATTATAATAATTTGCCAATTATTTTGTTTTGGTTATTGGAATGTTAATGGCATTGAAAGGTATAGACTGTAGATTGGAGGGGCAAAATTGAACAAAATCTTAGAAACAAACTTAATGATAAAACTGGAGAGTTCTCTGACTCTATCGAATCAAAATAACATTACCGACTTACCAATCAGATTTCGCTCAAACTTTCACCAATTCATTTATCTAATTTTTCCTTTCCAACTTGCTAAATTGGATTACGCATTAATGAATTTTCCTAGGATTACTTCAAATTGACTTTACCGCCCTCTCGCACGAAGAGATATGACCATTTCGTAATCTATTTATATGACCCCCCCCCCCCCCTCCTCCCTCCCCACCCCTTGCTAGAAATGTCATGTTCGATCTGCAGATTAATGACGTCAAAAAGATCCTGGATGGGAATATGTCATCTGCTTACTATAGGATCGACATTTCAACCAAGTCTGTGCTGGATTATGGAAATATAATCGTTACCATGGTTACATGTCAGTAGACTGTCAGTCCACGAGACTGACAGCCCACAAGACCGGCAGTCCATGAGACCGACAGTGTCGGTCTAGTGAACCCTTAAGTAAGTTCTCATTATTGACATTGTTGATCTCGAGAGAGGTAGCCAAACAAAACAGGGTGACGTATCCTGAATCAAAAACACAGGGGAGAGGCGAAATAAACCGTAGGTTTGCCAGTGAAGATCGTCCTAATTCTCTTCTAGATAAATTGAAATTTTTGACAATGCCCCTCCAACACACTGCAAAAGGGGCCCTATACGCCGACTCAGTCTTTTGTTCAGACAGCCTGAATATAAGTTTTGTATAAAGAGCTTCTAATAATATTATTGTTAAAAACCAAAAGAGATGAATTTTTTTTTTTTTTTTTTTGGGGGGGGGGTTGTCAATTATTAGATTATTCAGATTCAGATTCAGATTTCAGATTTAGATTTTATTTCATTACATTTTCATTTTTTCAAAGTATATAACAATAAGTATTATGAATCTGACAATATTCAAAATAATTGACAACACAACTTAGTGCATAAACATTTTTCGATCATTACAAGCAAAACAAAGTGCATTAAAGTTTGAGTTGTGAGAGAAAAAAAAAAGTAACATCAATGAAGACTACTTAAGATTAATTTTATGAAAATGAGAATGAAAACAGAGACCAGCTTAGAAGCAAAGCTTGTAGAAGCGCTGGTCCCTGGCAAAAAGATGAAGCATGAATACAGTACATAAAAAGAACTAGACTGGGCAATCATGCATAAAATGCCCAATAAAAGGGAAAAAGGAAGAAGACAGATACATGGCCTTGGAAAGCAAACAAATTATAGACATAACACACTTGCTATAGAAGAGAAAGCACTGAGAAATATTGTAAACACAAAAAGCTGGAAATAGTAATAGGAAAATAGTAAAGTTTTAAAGAAGTAAACTTTACAAAAGACGGAACAAGAATGACAAAGTGACAGGTGGGGGTTAGGACGGGAGGGTGGGAAAGGGACAAGATCTTGAAGGTTTCATTTCGTCTTTAGATTTTGCTACACAGGTAAACAACAGTCGTCATCAGGATCACTGAGGGATCAATGTTCATAAAAAGCAATTAGTGATTTTTTCAATTTACGTTTGAGCGTACTTAAACTTATACTGTCTCGTATATTTAAAGGGAGGGAATTCCAAAATTTAGGAGCAGTAAATGAAAAAGTATTCTGGGTTAATGCTGTACGAGTTCTTGGCAAGTGATACAGATTTATTTGTCTAGTGGGATAATGATGTATTTCGTTATTTACTGTAAATATATTATTGAAGACAGTGGGCAATTCGTGGTTATGATACTGAAACATAAGTACAGCAAGGTTGAGGCGATAAATATCATAAATTTTTAGTACATTATTAGAGTGAAACAGACCATCTGTGTGGATTATACATTACGTTCTGCGGTTACGAAAATAATATTGTACATCGAAAAGAAAAAAGTATTAAGCAAAGATGAATCATTACTTTCAAATTATACCTTAATGTCTGATGTTTAATATTCTCTTTGAATTTTCCATCTCCTCTTCCCATATCTTGCCTCTGTCTAATTTTTCGAGTCCTCTTCTCACTTAAATCATTTTCTTTGCCCGTCTGCCCTGACATAAGCAGATCCAATTTTAATATCTTTCAAAAAAGAGATTAATATTTGTGCTAACTGATATCCTCCCGTCATAATATAAGATATAGAACAAGAGTTGCGATCTAATAATTTCATTCACGGTGGCATTCATAGAAGTCACACCCCCGTCCCACGGGTGCAAACCACTCCATTTAAAAGGGTCAAATTTATTTGGACGTCAAAGATTGAGGTCAGCAATTTGTTTCTACCATCTCTGAGGTCTGATGCGTGAAACCTAGATAGATTAAAAAGAGGAAGGGTGAGTAAAATATGAATCGAGCCGGGATAATGATGAAATGGAGAGAGGGATGGTTAAGGGATATAATAAATGGAAGCTTAGAATAAATGAAATATAAACTGACAAGGATGGGAGGGGAATATTTGCCCTTGATGTGTCTTGATGCGGTGACAGAACTGTTTATCACCCGACCTTTTCTCTCTCTGTCTATCCCTGTCCATGCCTACGAATTAATAGCGGGTGGGGAGCCTACGTTTGATTCGCATTCTATCAAGGTGCTGTGCTTGTGAGTGTGCGCGTGTGTGAGTGAGTGTGCGTGTGGGGTAGGTGGAAAGTCTATCGCGACCAAGTCTCCGTGAAATACCAAGAGACGAATTAAAAGTAGGCCATTCAGTGCGTTTCATTGCTACGATGATGTGAGACAGACGATATAAGGTTGCGCGCGTTGAATATCAAACAAGTAAAAATCGAACAGCGATGAAGGGAAAGTAAAGAGGAGGACCTATTTAACCATTTTTCGCCATCTTTCAGTAACTCATCACTATCAGTGGGAGGAAACAGATTATTTCAAGCGGGAAGGATGTACTGAAGGCATGCATGTCTTTTCTTTTTTCGTCTCCTCGACAACATTTTCTTTTTTTTTTTCTGCATTTGCCTTTTCTTTCGATTTTACTTATAAACAAGAAATACATTGCTGTCGTTTTTAGATCAAAGGTACACACATTCTATAAGTTTTATGCATTCAACAATCAATAAAATAGATGCTCATTTGATTAAATAAAACCTAAATTTAGCTAATAATTTATATTATGCTTATATAATTATGTTTCGTTACTCTTAGGCCTATGTCGAAGAAGACGAATGAAAACAAATAAAGATATGGTAAAATCAATTAACTTGAATTTTTATGTTCTTTACATCATCTACGTCACACCCTCATTGTTATTTTGAAATAAACGAGAAATTACATAAGAAAAGAAGATGTTAAAAGGGACCATCTGTAACTTATCATATTGGTTTATTGTTAATTGTTATTGTTTCTCTATAGATGTTATTACTCAGTTACATAGCTTTTTAAGCAATGTTAATCAGTCATTCTGACAAATTAATAGTAAATTCTTTTATGATCACTGTACAGCTCACATTGACTTTGAAATGTCCTATAATTTTTTATACAGAAATTACAATCCAAATGGGTCTTACCTAAAACAGTCAATGAATAATTAATTGTTAATAAATTTGGAATTGGAATTTTTCTCCTAAATAAA
Source organism: Heliocidaris tuberculata (assembly GCA_025618425.1). Taxonomy (NCBI): domain Eukaryota; kingdom Metazoa; phylum Echinodermata; class Echinoidea; order Camarodonta; family Echinometridae; genus Heliocidaris; species Heliocidaris tuberculata. The sequence continues at coordinate 31,938,532 of CM046848.1, forward strand.
CAGCTCCAGGTTCTATGAAAATATAGAATGGTAAAATGATGTCCAACATTGTTGTCACTAATGGAACCCTTACATAAGTAATTTGATAAAATTCACCTGTTTAAGGGTTGTTGTTTTGTGTCTTTTGAGGCTTTTGAGTTCAGATGGACTGATCTAAAACTGGTAGTCTACTCACGAACTCGAGTGCCCTCTGGAGTTTGTAAACGATCTCAAATCCAAAGAGCCCGGGCAAATCTTATGGGAGAAGACCTCATATGATTTTAAGCACTGTTCCGCCTGAGCGCCGGTTAATTACCTCGTTGCGAGGTAATCACACCGTGGCGAAGCGGCCCATCTAGGCCGATAGGGCAGGCGAGAACGGCACGCAGCACTCCGCTCGGGTAACTGTACCGCGGCGTTAGAGGAACAGGGTGTTTTGTGAAGGGTCAGGTTGTAAATAGCAGAATGGAAGTTGAATTATAGATTGGAAAAGATTTACATGGTGTACAGGTCGATGGGTTTATCAGAGATAGGAGATTTAGAAGGGGAAAAAAAGAGGTAAAGAGGGAGAAGGGTACAGAGAGTCGAACCGAATTGCAGAGAGGGAGTGAGAGAATAATAGGTAAAGGAGGAAGTGAAAGATGGACGAAATCTGTGAAAGAAGGACGAGGTAATGGAGACAGCCTTACTGATGGACTAAGAAAGGAAGTAATTCCAGTCCTTTATCATCATTTGAACAAGACTATTGTATACTGTATATGGCATATTGTATTATTGCATATTGCATATTGCATATTGTATATTTCATATTGTTATAATGTGTATTGAATATTATGAATTGTATATTGTATAATTTTTTTTATATATTATATTTTGCATATTGTATATTGAATATGGTACATTGTATCAAGGGGGAAATAGGCAAGCTTGCCTAGTACCTCCTTGATTGTATATTATATATTGTATATTTTATATTGTATATTGTATTTTGTATATTGTATAATATTACGTATTGTCTATTGTATATTGTATAGTGAATATTATATATTGTATATTGTATATAGCATATAGTATATTGTATAATATATATTGTATATTGAATATTGATGTGAACAGGGTCATGATGTGTTCAGTTATGTTGGTATTGAAGATGCCTTGCACGCCAGGTGTACTTTATCTTAGGTTGACTTTGAGTTCTGTGATATGCAATGATTTAGCGGTTATTTTACAGCGAAACGGCACCTGCAAAAATCAATTTATGTACTTTACCTTTTTACAACTTGATATAATACTCTAAGATAACATAGTGTCAACATACGATAAATATTATTTTGATTCCATAACAACCAGGAAACCTTTCTTAGATACTGTTCAAATCTGCTAGTCAAATGTTTGTTTGAAATTGAATAAAAATCAATAGTGTAGGGCTTTTAATATTTCATTGGACTTTGAAATATGAAACTATGTTGTATTTCAAAATTTACTGGCTCAAATCAATATTGCTTATTATATTTCACATTATTTAGGACTCATTTAAATTTTCTCTTCTAGAATTTTGATTTCTCTATTAATGTATTTCTGTATTTTTTATCAATACATACGTGGTCAATTTGCATTACTCTTTTCATCTTCTAATAGTATACATTTACTAAATATATGTTTATGTTGATATATTTTTTGTATTCTTGTAAAAAAATTATTGTAGTATATAACTCTCAGTTAACTCTACTTCTTTTATAATTATTTGAGCCTTCTCATTTCATTTCTCTCCCATTTTCCAAGTCCTCCCCCTCTCTCTCTCTCTCTCTCTCTCTCTCTCTCTCTCTCTCTCTCTCTCTCTCTCTCTCTCTCTCTCTCTCTCTCTCTCTCACTCTCTTATGTTGAAAAGCGTAGAAACCCGTGAGTACTATAAGCCGTGAAGGCAACTCTTTCGAACGCGGCTGATCTGAAAGTAATTCTGCCCTCTCTCGTTCATCTTCTATAATGTTTAGGGGCATTCATAAGTATTCTAGTTTATCACTTCCCAGGTATGTTATGTTATTTCATATCCTCGAATTAATTCTTGGTTCTTATTAATAATTCGACAAATTATTTGAAAATCATCTTAAGAACCTAATTCCTTGTAAACTGATTCACAAAGCGTACTAGGATGTTAAATTACAGAAGAGAAGTACACGTAAAAAAAAATGAACATGTAAATTGGCCGAATGGGTATAGTGCTCTATGTATCAAAACCCATTTTCCCCTTTTTTGTAAAAAAAAAAAAATAACACAAAAAACCCCGAAAAAGAAACATATAGAAAGTCATGTAGCCAATTGGTCAGCAAAAGCTGGTCTTTGATATAAAAAATAATGGACTCATGCAGTGTTTGTCATTTTTGTTGTATACCTTATTTTTCTTCTTGCCCATAACTGGGCTAATTTTCGTTATTTCAACTTACATTTTTGACCATTATTATCTTTATCATTATTATCTTTATGAAGAAATGACGTTCTGTTGCACTCGTCATCATCAAGATATAAACAATTCATTATATATTACCCTCCTTTAGTATTGTTGGATATTCAATCGCACAGGTCATTTGTAATGTTCATCTTTGACGTATTAGTGTAGGTCTTTTTGCATGCACTCCCTAAAAGGCATCTTCGCCGAGTTCGCACTTCGTACCAAATAAAATTTCATGATTTTTGAAACTATGATTATCATAGATGAAGATCGAATCTCTCCTAAAAGTGTCTGAAACCACTTGATTCTATTGCCTTTGTCACAAGATTGACTTTAGAAATAAACACCCTATAGTGTAGACGTCTATGTTCAACCGTATAGCTGGAGAAATACTAATGAAGAGTTGATTCGATGCACAGAGTCTAGGGTTTTGATGATTTATATTCCATTTGATTTAGAGACTCGTCGTAAAGAGTGTCTTACTACAACCTTTGCCTCCTGGTTATGTACTTTCTCTTCCCCACTCACAAGCAAAGCGGGTTTTCCGATCTCACTGCAGACATTGAGGATACTGTATAATGATTACTGAGGGACTGAAGTTACCGGCTATCATTAATCACCGCGCTAAGACTCGACATATTTTAGCAGACACCTCACGACAGTGCGATGAACTGATAAGTCGCTTACTTCAAGAGCGATGTCTTTATTTTACATTATACTGCTTCGAGGAGGTCTTTTAAGCGAGTATACATGTAATATTATCTTGTTCATAATCATAATTACTCGGTACAAGCAATTCCATTTTTGTTAGTAATAATTGGCGCGGAAGGCCTTTCCAGATTGGACTGACTCTCTAGGTTTTTAATTGAGATGTATCACGGATATTCATCTCTGCTTTAAAGGGCATTAGGTCTACATGGTCTACGTCGCATGAGAAGTTGATCTATCAATTTTATAAGCCCACACAGTCAGATGAAAGGTGGCAAGCTAAGAAAGACATTTTCCAAGCAACGTTTTTGTCTTATATATTCATGTACCTCTCTGATCTAATCATCACTATATATTTTCAAATTGTGATACGTTTTGTTTTAGCCTTTTCACTATACTGTACATTTGGCTAAAACGATGATAAAATACAGAACTAATACAATTACATGTGATTTAAGAGGTTGAATGACAGATGTAAAAAGAAAGTAATAGTAAACGCTCAGTAGATTTGGTGTTCAAGAGAGCATTATTACCTGGCTGTGTCTCAAACTTGCGACGCACTCAGACTACATGGCTCTTCAAGTTAACGAGCATTGCAGGCCCGTAACTACCATTTTACTGGGTGTTGAGACATTACAATGAAGTGGACCTAACTGAGTGAGCGAAGCGACCGAGCGAGGGCGCGGATCTCCTGAGCGGGGGAGGGTGTGGGAGGGGGTGTCTCTCATCCCAGGGTAGGGGATTTTGGGCATTTTCTATCAGAAAATCAAGTTTTAGTTGCATTTTAGGTACAATTTTGATGACCAAAAAGTGTTTTTTTTTTTGGTTTTTTGTCAAGCGGACCTGGGGGGGGGGGGGGGGGGTGCGCACGTACCCCTCGCATTTCTAGTTACGGGCCTGCATTGTGTCACTCTACTTTCTTTCATGAGAAAGGTGTTACCTGTGGAATCCGATGTAGATGTTTTTTTTATTGTCTTTAATCAATCTTCTGATAATACTTACATTTTAATGTATTTTTAAAGCCTGTAAAGATGGAATAATGTTAGGAGATGGGTGTCACCATACTTCCTTCTTATCTTGCTATGTATTGATGTTGCTGAAAGTGGCAAATAAACCTTGTTTTGTCAAAAAAAAACCTACATACAGAGGGTAAAGTGGAGAAGATGAGCATGGCGAGGGTGCAAGGTAAAAGGACGAATGAGATGGGGAATAGAGAGAAGAGAATGAAGGAAGAGAGAGAGAGATGGGAAGAAAGTTTGGGGAAAGAGAGATATGAATAATTAGACTGATAGGTGAATAGATTTACATAGACATAGAGACAGCGAGAGAGAGAGAGAGAGAGAGAGAAGAGAGCGAAGGAAGAAGAAAAATAAAGAGAGAATGAGAAAAGAGGGAAGGAAGGAAGGTTTGGAAATGAGAGAAGTATTTATAATTAGATTAATAGGTGAGTAAACATAGACATAATAGAGAGAGAGAGAGAAGATAAGAGGGAAGGAAGAAGAAATACAGAGGAGAGAGAGAGAGAAAAAAAAAGAAATGAGTCAGAAAATACTCGTGTACGTTAAATAAATCAAGCACTCACTCTTTTACACCCATCGTTTATCTGATCGCTAATCTTTCCATGAATCGCTATAGATGTACGCGCTATTAAAACGATTTTACCATTCTCACTCTCCTAACAAGCTAATGAAAATTGTAATCAAGTTACGATTTAATGAGAGAAATCTTTGCACTGTATTTAGCAATTTATAAATTGAACCTGCAGAAGTGATGTGCGAAATACGGCAAATTTTGGAGAAAAGGGGGTTCATAACTGTGATCGTAATTGTTTAATGGGAAAAACAGGACGATTTTAGGCTAATAGGATCTTCAATTAACGGAAGATATCATGTAAATTGATAGATGGAATACCTCAATAAAAACATAACCCAGATATACAGTGACAGATTAATGGAGGATTATTGCAAAACATTATCATAATAATAATGATGGATAGGAAATACATTTTAGATACATAGGTATAGAGGTAGTAGATAATATAGAATAGACAGAAATATAATTTTACTTCTAAATCATGCTCAATTAAACGACTAATTTCCTTTAAGAAATTAAAAGTCAAACGAAATACTGGCTATACACAGAATATTGTAATTAAAATGATAAACATTACGAATGAATTAAATAACAATATAAAGGATTTAAAAATCAAACACATTGAAAACAAAATAATTAGGAGGAAAAATATCCAATATTGGCAAGATACAAACGCCCGAAACCAAGGGAACCGGCCGGACTACATCATACTAGCACCGACATTTGAAATTAAAAGTAGATAAAGTTCATTAACGTGCGGAGAACTTGGAAATTTGACGGATGAGGATATCCCTATCACAGTTATGATATTGCATCCGAAATACGGAATTACGCGTTCTGGACTGTGGGTTACTATCTTCAAATCTCAATTTATTTATCTGTATACATTCTATTCGTTACAGTTTTAAGTTTCTTACTTTCTTATTAATTGTAGTTGTTTGTGCACTGTTACCGGATTGGGGGGGGGGGGTGGCATTGTTTGTTGCGCCCCTAGAAATGAACACCTTGATCGAGAAAATACAAGAGGAGAGATGATTGCCTTTATAATGGATGGTTAGCGAGGGAGGGGTCAGATTTTGCAATATCTCTGAGATTTCATCGTCATAATTTGCAGCTGTATACATCCCTCGCGTTTAACCCCGCTTTTCTCATTTACGTGGAGAAGGGAGGGAACTGATAATTGCAATTTTTGTCACCGATCATCTTAAACACATGTCTTACATCCAATCATCTAGGGCGCGTACAATTTACGAGATGAGTTTTTCATTGGCTTTTATTACATTATAACGAAGGAGGGCGCGCGAATATAAATCGTTTCGCGCTCAGCCTACGTTTATGACCGACAAAACGACTGGAAAAGAAATCTATTCTCCGGTGCTAAACATGTCATTTATCGTTCATATCGGGCGGGCTTATCCGCGTGTATCTCGATATTAAATTGTTGTTATTTGACTCGGCAACCGCCAAACGGAGTATAACGGAGTTTAATACCTGATGCAATGATAGAACAGGGTCTTGTCACGCAATCACTTTGAAAAGATACATAAGAAAATCAAGAGGAGATTGAAGAAGGGAGTGAAATATGAGAAAGTGAAGGAGAGCAAGAGAGACGGGGTAATCAGAGCAAGACTAAGAGAGAGAGAGAGAGGGGGGGGGGGGGGGGGTTGAGAAAAAGAGAGACCGAGAGAGAGTGTGTGTATATCGCACTAAGATGCAAATAAATAAGGGACTGAGAGAGAGAGAGAGAGAGAGAGAGCAAGAGCGCCTTTAGAAAATATAATTTTATCAATGACTAAATATAGATTACGTTGAGTAATGAATTCATTCATTCGTTGTGTCAAGTGTTTTTTGCACTTTTGTAATAATTTCGTAAGTTGTTTGCTGATTCTAATTCCCTAATACACACTAGTTAAAACACTTATAGGCCTATACTATGCAAACGTATTCGGTGTATTGTACTATTCTATCCTTGCTGAGTACAAATTAGAGTTGGAGATATGATTTATTTTCATTGTAAGTAAAACAACAGCAACTTCCAAATGAATGTGTATCTCTTTAAAAATAAAACGATACAATAAAATCAAGATGACTTAACAGTAGAGAAAAGATAAAAACCTAGGGCATGGCATTTTCATAACCATGCATGTAAGAAGGATTAATATACAAATGAAAATATTGCTTATTAAGGATTACGAGAATACATGAACCATATTTCTAGTTCATTAATTCCGCCAAATGGTATCATGTTATTTAGGATAATAGACTGGTTATAGTCATACCATAATTGTTGTCATTAATTATTTGTGATAAAAACCATTATTTTATTTCAATAAAAAATTATGAAACAAAAATGTGCATTAACCTTACATCACTAACGGGTCACTATCTACGCAAGATAGCACGTCAGATTGTGGAATCAACGGCGATAGAAGACAAGTGACGTGATCAGTTTTGAACAATTTGATGAGGAACAATTTTTATGGAAGAAATACACACAACAGATCCATTAAATCAAAACAAAACTTCGTTTAACTCGCAACATTTCTCAATCTACGCAAGATAGCTGCATGGCCATATAGCTAGCAAGTTAAAGTCAAGTTAACAATATGAAATGGTCATTTCATCTTTGCATGTAATCTTTAAAAAAAGCATTTCAGTTATCTTTGCATGCAATCTTTAAAAACAAGAATAATCCGATAGGAGAATAACATGAAATGTGTGGTGTGTCTAAAAGGTCACTTTCTTCCGAAGATATATAGCACATAGTCACATTGCTTTTGACGCTACTGAACACAATACAATTCGTTCTTGAACGTAACAATTTTTTGCTTGCTTAAACATGATCAAGCAATGATGTTTTCAAAATGATGTGACAAACGCGAAAATCACTGGTTCCTGTTTATGTTTCTACATCTACTTAAGATGCTGTCATATCTTCGGGTAAGTTTAAAATGTAACTTTGATTTTGGATAACAGAAAACCTCCTACACAGGCGAGTCTCTTTTCCTCCCATTCCCCTTCTCTCTCTCTCTCTCTCTCTCTCTCTCTCTCTCATGTTTTTACTTTCTCTCTCATGTTTTTACTTTCTCTCATTTTTTTCTCTCTCTCATTTTCTCTCTCTCTCTCTCATTTTATTCCTCTCTCTCTCTCTCATTTTTTTTACTCTCTCTCGTTTTTTTTTCTCTCTCTCATTTTCTCTCTCTCTTTTTATTCCTCTCTCTCTCTCTCCCCGTCTCTCCCCCTCTCTTATTCTCTCTCCCTCTCCCTCTCTCTCCTCTCTTTCTCTCTCTTCTTCTCTCTCTCATTCTCTCCCTCTCTCTCTCCTTCTCTCGATCACCCGGGGCTCCCCTCCCTCTTTTGTAATCTCTCTCTCTCTCTCTTCATCCCTTTTATAGTGTATCTTCATTATGATTATTATGCAACAATTATACGTTGTTACGTAATAGAATGATTGATAAACTGTAAATGTATAACTATAATGCTCAAACCTTGTTTTCAGCGTATCTGATTTTTCACACTTCAGTGATAAAATCGACTAATATTATTGCATAGGTCTCTGTTTCTTGGTTATCTTTCTTGCAGCTATGACCGTTTTGTGTGTGCAAGCCGGGGACTAGGATTGGGGTAAATTATTTTTAGGGGGAGGGACACAATCCCTGACAGCTGCCATGGTACCCTACCCCTTCCGATCTCTATATCCTCTCATCGCCTCCCTGGTACGAGAAGGAAATGTCTAAATCGCGTGCCGATATGAGCCGCTGGTTACATCATTGCCCCTCTTACTGCCAGCACACGCCGAAGTCCCGCTTACCCGAGCATGACGGGCTAAAAACCTCTTCCCTCTCCCCTTTCTCTGGCGTGATTAAAACCCAACGCGAACAGCAGCGACAGCGGGGAAAATTGGTAGGACTCGCGCGAAGATGTTACAGTATTTTCGCGGTTGAGGTGCGCAGAGAGGACCTCGAGGAAAGATGGGGTACAGATGGGGGTATATCTGAGGGAGAGAGACAGAGAGAGAGAGACAGAGAAGAGAGAGAGAGAGAGAGAGAGAGAGAGAGAGAGAGAGAGAGAATGGAGGAAGGGGGAGGGGATAACGCTGTAAGGACTAGACTTCTTTCCTTTTCAAGACAGAAATTTTGTGGGATTAAGCAAAATCATATAATTCCTATTCTTGCTTAATGGAAATACATTCATATTCACTAAACAGTAGGTTCCTTTACGCATTTACCCAAAACATAATTAAGATCCATGAGTATTCGATGAAAGCAATATTTCTAAACACTCGTCAAAGGAGCGAATATTTATTTGGAAAAAAGTATATTAAAGCATGAAGAACAGTAATAATGCTCACGACATTCATTTTGTTACTAGTGAAGTTTGCATCAGCTAATCTATCAATTCAGCAAGAGTTTCCATGTCATCGCTTTCGATTTTGATCATTCAGTGATTGACAAAAGCGTTTTTGTGCTAAAAGATGACATTCCTTCCATCATAATAGCTAATTTCGTCAACATTATGCACAAAGCAAGAAAGAGGGAGGAATATATGCACCCCTTAAGGTTCACTATACTGCTAATAAACCTCCGTGCGTGCGAGGGGTTTTGGTGAGGACCAACCGGTCCGGAACAGGGTGGTATGGGCCATGAGTTCTGGACTAGGCCAGCCGTGTAATGGTTTTGTCTGTTCTGAACTTTCTCCTAATACTCAACCTGCCAAGGCGACCTCTTAAGATTACATGTCTGGATGGTGGTAGATTGTGGCGTAGCTAAGGGTGGCCATGGGCAGTACCCTCCCCCCCCCCGAAGGGATAAAGAGAGATAGAGAGAGAGAAAGACGAGGAAAACAATGTAAAAGGGACGATTAGATCCTCAAACTCCCAATACTCCAGTGGCGTAGTTACAGGGGCATGGGGGCACCTTACCCCCTCAATCGAATTCAATAGAAGAAAAAGAAGGAAGAAAGAGAAGGAAAAAGGGCAACTTTTCAAGGAAATGACACGATATTTCCCACACCATCCAGTAAGACCAACCCCCCCCCCCTCCCATTCCCATGACACCATTGAGTGCCCCTAAAACCCAGGCTACGCCACTGCTGGCAGTCCATCATCAGTTCCAAGGATGTCAAAGAGGGATGTAATCGTCAGAGTACGAAAGACTGGTGAAATAATTAGTGGCGAGTATCTCATTCGACAGACAGTTCTATCTTTTTAAGGAGAATTCATGTGGCACTGTGGAGGATATCATTCAGGTATATCCAACAGAAACGATTTAGTAAAGGATGTTTCTGACTAATTCATGACCTTCTCATTCACCCAGTCTTATGGTAATGATTTTTTCCTTGTGTTATCTTTGTTTTCAATCTTATATACCTCTTTTCTTTCTCTTCTTTCTGAACTCCTCTTTTTATTGATATTACTGTCGTCGTCGTCGTCGTTGTTGTTGTTGTTGTTCTTCTTCTTCTTCTTCTTCTTGTTCTTCTTCTTCCTCTTCTTCTTCTTCTTCTTCTTCTTCTTCTTCTTCTTCTTCTTCTTCTTCGTCTTCTTCTTCTTCTTCTTCTTCTTTTTCTTCTCTTTCCCTTTTCTCCTTACTTCATTTCTTTCGTCACGTTCTTTGATCTCATCATCATTATTGATATCAGTTGACCAATTTTATTTATCCTGGATTTGTTTTCCGAATTTTAATGACCATTATTTGAGCTTTATGATCATTTTTTCTTTCCCGTCCGTTTTGTCCGCCTATCTGTCCGTCTGTGTCTATCTGCTTGTCATAAGCGTGAGCTGTCACATGAAATATTTCCAGCTATTCTTTCATCCCTTGACCTCAGTCATGGACTTAAGATGATCAGATTATAGACAGGATGACAGTTCTTATATTCCACCCGTGATTAGGCGACAAATCAACCGTTTAGACTTCACACGCACTCCACAAATTAACGCCAGAAGCTTGTTGCCGACGATGATCTTCTTCAAGATATGAGTATAACAAAGAAGTATGGTTTGTTATCATAAAGGTAGCTGCTTGATTAAAGGAAATGAGAAGTAAGTACAATTTCAAAATCAGTAAATTACAAGAATTATCACCAAACAAGATTATTGTTGATACAAAAAGATTCACATTGCATTCCTTAATATAATGATTGAAGTAGGATAAATTACAGAAAACTTTTGGAAGACCACATCATAGGCTTACTAGAGCCACCGACAAATTTATTCAAAGAGAGAGAGAGAGAGAGAATTTGTCTGTAAATGAGCGCATAAAATTTCCTTCGCCCCCTCCTCCTCAACCCCAGCATAAAAAGTTCGATATGTTAATGCAAATGGTTGATACAAAAACCTGGGTAACCAAGAACTTTGTATCTGCAAACTCTCTTTCAAGCGTTCCAAGAAATATGATTTTTTTTAAATGAAATCAGTAACGAGAGAACCACTTTGTTAATTTCTGAAGGACTTCACAAGAAGCCCCGTCAAAATAAAGTGTCTACCAAAATTCCTAATCAAACTATTTGTTAATAGAAAATGACACTTAGTGCGTATGGGAACGAAGTCAGCCAGACTACTTCTCCTTAGACCTAACAACGTGAAATTGACGCAGAATATGTCACTCAAATCATGTCGAATCGATGATTATGGCACTTAATTGGAAAAACGAATGCCATTATGACAATTTCATGTTCTGGTATCTCGTATACGATACCAGTTACCAATCTGTTTTCCCATCAATCTGCAAGGTATATATCCAGAGATGAGTTTGTACTTTCCAAAGTAGACTGATTAAAATCTTTCTTAAATACTTGCCGATAGATGAGTCCAAAGTAGAATGGCAGATTTTGCACTTTGGAAGAAGCAACATTACTCTTTGGTTGGTAATATGTCATATGGAGTGAAAAAGTTTCTGGATTATCTGCTATATCACATGAACAGTCGTCATGAGGCTAATAAATTGCACTGAATCTTATAAAATGGTATTGAGTATCGTTCAGTCAGATGCGATTTGCAACATTATGGGACTTCAAATCATTCAGAATGTCTACTGGTGATATCTTCTCCCATGACTTTTCGTTTTCCTTTTGATAAATTGATATACATGCACTTTTTTGAATAAGCTTGCAATTTACCTGTATATCATCGCCGCCATTATTAATTAGGTTTCCACATTTTAATGAGTTCTTTATATCTATGTATATGTCCTTTTTTAATCGAACACGCTTATTGTGGGTGCATGATTTGTGATTTCAATGGGAGGAATAAATTGTGTTACCTCAACGTCTTAACATTATTTATTTGACCAAGGCACAAACTCCGTTTGCTGAGAGTCAGAAAGGTGTGGCCTTGATGTTTGAAATTTAGCTTCTAGGAAAATAAAGTTCATTTAATGACAAAATTTACCTTTTCTTTGGATCTCTTCATTATTTTATTTTACTATCAGCCAAAAGCAGCTAAAACAATTTTGAAATGTCAGTAAAATTGGTTCAAAGACAACAAGCAGAACACGATATTATACAATTTTATAGGCACTGTCGTTCACACCTCACACCCAAGAACAGACAAAAAATAATATTATTGTTTGTCTCAATTCAACGCTCCATTTATGCTCAAAGATGTGGTTGACCGCATAAAAGACAAGAACAATAATGAGTCTCTCATCATGATGGGGGTCTAAACTCTGAAAGTGCTGAAGAAGAGGGGTAAAGAGATCAGCTGTTACCCCCCTATACCATACTCTACCAGCTTTGCGGGGGCAAGTGGTGTTTGTGTACGCCACGTCTGCGTTCGGACTTGTATACGCCATGCACACAAGCACCCACACACCAATTTCGCGCACCGGTCGTAAATTGACACCATGAAGAGACGCCGTTTCAGCGCGCTCGCAGCAGATGTGCGCGGATGCGTGCCACCTTTTTAATGTTTTATTTACTCTATGGAAGGAGTGAATAAGTCATGAATGGGATTGGCTGCAATGGCATAACATACCCTCGTCATTTTCTCTTTATAAACGTCATGAACTGGGAGAAAATTTGATAATCGCTTTTGAATGAGAAAACAATTATTGTTGTGTGTTTCTACATTCTTTATTTAGTTTAAACGAGTACAGAGGACGATAATAGAGCACAAAGGGATATAGAAATGACAATTTAGAAAAGATGAGCAAGGAGAAGGAAGGCGGATAAGGAATGAGTTTATCAAAATGAAGGAATTATTGAGGAAATTCAAGAGTGAATTAAGAGATACAGACAAAGAAAGAAGAGAGAATATAGAAGTGAAGAAGGATACAAAGAGGAAGACCAGGACAGGGAAGAAGAAGAAAAAGAGGGAAATGCGAAAACAATCATCAATTAACAATTATGAATGTATAGCATGCACTATTTTCTATTATAAGTAATATTTTGCAAGAGAAAGTTTAATGTCATACATTAGTCATGAAACATTAGAAAACAAGATCCCCGCAAAACACTGTTTTTAAAACTTTATTGCCACGTTTATTTACCGCAGATAAGCTTTATTAATAAGGGAATGCATGAAACGTGTCTTAAAGTGTTTGTATGTCGGGAAAATCTTATAATAAAAGACAGCCGGTTCACTGTTTTATGCAACTTGAATAAAACGTGATAATGGAACCTTCAATTTGTATATAAACAGAGGAAACGTGTCGTAAGCACACTGCTCAGAATATGAGCGGTCTTAGAAATGAAAATTGAGTAGGAATCAATAGGGGTAGTATCGAGTCCTTCGTGTACATACATGAATGAGTGATTATGTTTGTAATATTGGTTGCATATCTTGCTATGTGAATTTGCTTTTAATTAAAGCATTTTCCTCTTAAAGACTCCAGAACAGTAAATTGATAATATAAAACTCATGTTAAAATGCATAGCTCAGGTTTTTATTTCGCTCATAATTATAGACATATTTTTATCTCCTATTGAAAATAACTATAAATGCAAATATCAATCTTCTAATTTTTCACATGATATTGTTATCTAACATTCAAAATGTATTTGAATAAACTTTTCAAAAATACTCTCAATTTTTTTTTCTTCGATAACCAATGAAATTGTGTAATGGTAAGCTTCCTCAGGTTAAATTTAGTATATTTTTAAAGTTGAATAGTTTATTTTCGTTTTCCTGGCAAAGCAAGCCGAACGATCTGTGTGATTAAAATATTGTGATAATGATAATCTAATTTAGGGATAACTGAAGTAGAGTATCTAATGAGATAGCTTGATTGATTGATTTCGTGTGCCTTCAATTTTTTCAAATAAAAAGTTATCCTAGTTGTTCCCAATTACTAAATTGCAAAATGGTTAGTGAAAAAGGGAAATGCAAACACAGAAGGGACAAACATAAACAGTCCTTCATATTCGACATTGGCTTGTAAGCTAAGCAAGCGTCTCTTTATCTGTTTAACGTCATTATGATAGATGAACGAATAGAGTAATCGCTTTCCACTCTATTTTCTTTCCTCCACCTTCGCGTATATCATGCAGGTTTGTGGTTGTTTTAGTAAAAATGAACCTCTCGGTAGAAAAACACATCCTGGCTTACCAGCGAAAAGAATCTATCTTCCCGCCCTACCATTCTCGACTGTTATATCAACAAACTGCAACTGCATAAATAACGGCATTAATACCCTCTTTCATTCCCTTTCGAATCGATTAATTAATTAATCACGCGCAAAGTTGGACATATTGTGCTGCGGTAAAGAAAGAAGTATATGACGAATGGACTGTTTTTCGCGAATTCAATAAAGGTGACAATGGACGTTGCTACGTCACAAAAGAGGGCAACCCCACCACATCCCAATCCAAACACCCGCCACAACGAACCGGCCTTTTCGGTTCAGCCGCCATTTTGTTTTGACTTTGTAATGCAATTTACCTTTATTATTTCCCCTCCCACTTTTTCTTTCAAGCGCCACTTTCTGCACGGACGATCTACGGACACGCGCCGTTGTATACGCAAACCGGTGGAGATATATCATATCGTCCTATTGTGTTGCTTTCTAAAGGGGTGTCAGACGTGTGTCTGTATTCTGCTTAATGATACGTTACAATGAAAGCGATTGTGAGGCAAACTTCGGGGTTTTTCTTTGGCAGCTGAACCGTAATTTGCCTTAAATGATGTTGGAATTGGGTCCCAATGAGTAGCACATAATGTAAACGAGATATCAATGGAAGGATGAGAGTCAAAATAAACAGATGATATCGCTATTGATAACGGACAAACATCGTAACAAAGGAACAAGGACATCTTCTTAAGGCCGCTACAGTTGAAAGAGAGAGAGAGATACAGACAGAAAGACAGAGACAGACATAGAGAAGGAGAGAAGGAGAGAAAGAAGGAGAGAGGGAGAAAGAGAACTAGTTTCCTCAATGCATTTTGATATGCTAATCGTTCAAATGACATCTGGGTCAATGTGAAGTTCATAATGTAAGAAGTTAATTTTTTATATGCGAAGTTAAATGTGTTGCAAAATAAAGAAGAAATATATTTGTCAATTAAAGGAAAGAAAATGTTTGCAAAGAATTGCTGGAATGATAAAACCTAAGTAAAGTGTTAAGATGTAACATTTTTAAAAAATTGGCATTGGACTATAGTTACCATGATCATCATTAGCAGATTTGAGTATTGAATACAAAAAATATTCCAATTTATAATCTTTATAATTAAAAAAGAAATCACTGAAATCCGACGCCCCTTTCTAGCCTTACAATTTATCATGGAAAGGTCGCTGAGGTAGGGTCGAATATATAAAGCAGTAGGATAGCAAAAATGAAATTAGATTTTTTAAAAACTATTCGCATCTTTCTTCTTTAATGCCTGCAGCAGCGATGTACATCAAAACGAATTTTCGTTACAATATAAAAATGACAAATTTCGAGGAAAAACAAGACGTTGATGATTAGATGATCATCTTGCATGTTTGACAAGTGAAAATCTGTAAGAATATCTCTTTTTTTCAATCCAATATTTAGAGTCCCGGGGTGTTAAAGCTTTGTCTTGTGGCGTTCTGACCCCTTATCGAACTCATATCAAACTGTGTCGACTGGAAAATAGAAAGGGGATATATGGGGGAATGGGAGAAGAGAAGAGAAAAGTATGGATGGGGAGAGGGGAGAGAAAGGGAGGAAGGGAAGCGAGAAGACTGGGAGAGAGAGAGAGAGAGAAAAAAAGAGGGAGATTTGAAGGGTAAGAAAAGGAGAGAGAGATGGGGCGACATTAAGCATTTCTTAATGCGTATATATTGAGAAGCAAACAATCAAAAAGGTAAGGGAGCGAGAGCGACAGAGGGAGAAAGATATAGAATGAGAGAGGGAGAGATGAGAGAGATTGAGAGAGAGAGAGAGAGAGAGAGAGAGCGCGAAAGAGAGAAAGAGAGAGAGAGAGAGAGAAAGAGGAGGGGAAGAGGGGTCAGGAAAACGATAGAGAAGACAACTGAATATGAAATAAATGTATAATGTATTTATGCATTATATGCAGAAACGTCAAGAAAAGATAATCAAAGATACAGATGATATTAAGGGAAGAAACAAAGATGATTGACAAAGCGTGGGACAAAGAGAGGATGAAGGAAAATGAAAGAGTTGGCAACTCACAGGAAGACAATAATGTTGACATAATTATTGAGAGAGAACACGACCATTACTTTTTAATCGTATATTCTACAACATTAACAAGAATAAACCTGTGATCAAACAGAGAACTTTATAATCATTGCATTGTCTTTTCAGATAATTATATTCCTTAATTTTTTCCCAATATTTCACACGTACACACACTTTTTTCTTAATTGAAAGATATCAAAAATCCTGTAGGATTCAACGACGAGACATTCTAAACAGAATCATAATTGTAACGATCTCCACATAACGCCTATCCAGATCCGAGAATAGCCCTAAACTATAGGGCTACTTAATCTTCAAATCCTCTTTTCTCTCGACCTGAGTCAACCTTTGATCTTCTTTCTCCCTTGGAAGATGGAAGGTGTATAGCAGTGTTCGAAGGACATGACATAGGTAAACGTTAGTTGCATATCTAGTTCTAAGTTAGTCGAAAAGATTAATTCTTTCTATTTTGATTAAATAATTTAGTTTGGAAGTGGTATGATATTGAGCGTTGACTACAGACTATATGCAATTTGAGTTGATTTGTAGAATGTAAGAAATGAAAACAAGCATATTAAGAATGAATTATCCATAACTGTACATTTCATTTTCTTAGGCCTATAATTATATCTATAATTCTTTTTTTTTTTTTGTATGGGCCTTTGTGAAATTTCACCACACTTCTTTAATAATGAAATAAATGAAACCTGCTTTTCTGTTTGTGAATATTTTTACTACGCCTTTTTTTCGTTACATTTTGCTTCATTAAGAAGCAAATGCTCTTGAAAACCTTTTTCTCACTCGCTCATTCGCATTCCGCTTTCTCGTTCTTAGATCAAAGCATTATTGTTTTGTCCGGGGCAAAGGATAAAGAAAATAAGAGCGTGGTAGTGGAGGCATTTCACGAGTTTATCTCCATAAATCAAATTCAATATCAAAGGCATGATGAAGTCACCTTTAAAGTGAGTCGCTTGTCCCATGATAACGGGCAGACAGTGTGACAGAGATAAGCGGCTATATCGCTCGAAAAATGGCGCGCGAAATCATCGGAGGGAAAAGTGAGAAAGGAGACGAAAACCACGCCTAAAAAGCCCTTGGTGTATTTGCGACTTAAGATCCATAATCGAACGCTTAATGCATATAGCCTTCTGCAAGATAACTATCTCACCACTCAATCTCCCTAATTCCTTCCTTCTTTTCTCCTGGACAAATTGTAAGTTTCCATCGTACTCAATTCCTCTTTTTTTATCTGCGGGTTGTCTGCTTTTTTGACACTGTAATTAGGGGCATTAACTCCTCCAAATCATGCCATGACTCTCTGGAACGATAGAGATTGTAGCGATTATTTTCAGCTCGCTCGGCCACTAGGGGCTGTGAGATGACATTAAAATTCTATCAATCGAGAGTTGTGCTGCCCCCAAGCCTTACGTTCATGAAGCGTGTGTATGTATTCAGTAAGGCGTGATGGGCAAACTGCTTCTTAAAAACCTACTTTTGTAGTGTTAGAGGCTTACTTGTAGGGATTGCACAGTTTGTGTCCATTAAGATAACTTTTCTTCCACTATATTCATCTCTATCCCTTACTGGGAATAGCTTTTCACTTTTTTGTCAATTTTTTCCTCTCTCTCTCTCTCTCTCTCTCTCTCTCTATTGCTTTCATTTCCACAGGCCTCTATGATCTGAAATCTTAATTTCTCAATGTAGTTTCTTGCCTTTGTGTCTTCAACACTTACATAATTATAGAAACATCATAATTCCCCGTCTCTTTCTATTTTTTTCTCTCTCTCTTATATCGGTCTTTAAATATATTTACTTGCAAAATACAAACGCTTAATTAAATCTTAAGCATGTTAGGTCATTTAATCGTTATTTTTTTACTCGCAACAATATCCTCCTTTTTTTTCAAATCTCACATCATCAAAAAATAATTCTGTTTCATACTGCTCCAAGTCCAAACATAGACAATGAATACGAATGTATTTAAGAAGAAGATGTCCAATTCAACGATTCCAAACGATGGAAAAAGACACAAAATGACGGGAGTGACCTCATAGCTATTTAGACATGGCAAAATCGAACATAGTTATTCGCTTGACTCTCATCAAGTGGAAAATTACAAGATATTTAGGTATTGAAAAGGCAGATGTACTGATAATTGCTTCAATTCTTTAAATCAATGAGTAAGTCCGTTTCTCCTTTACTAAATTTTCTACGCAAACGATATAACGTATCTTCGCAAAACCTCTGATAAAGAGAGACGGAGAGACAGAGGGACAGAGGAGACAGAGGGATAAAGAAGCAAGGGGGGGGGGGAGAAAAAGAAAGAGAAATAGAAAGAAATAGAGGAAGGTAATTATAGAAAAAAGAGAGAATGGGGAATGTTTACACGCAGATAAATAGAGAGAAAAAGAGATAGAGGAATAGACAGAAGCTAAATGAAGACCCAATTTAAAAGATAAAGAACTGCGGATAGAGAAAGAAAAATGAGGAGAGGCGATGTAAAGAGAAACGCTGTTTTTAAAGAGGGAGAGAGAAAAAATAGTAGAAAGTGAAAATGATAAAAGAAAAAGAGGGAAAAGCAAAAATAGACAGAAAGATAGATATAGTGGAGAGGGGGAGAGGGGGGTAGGGAGAGACAGACAGAGAGAGAGAGAGAAAGAAAGAGAGAGGGGAGAGAGAGGGAGAGAGAGGGATAAAGAGAGGGGATGTGTAGAATCCACTGCATCATTTTCAGTAAACATTGACATAAACTATGCAGGAGGCGAATTACCCCGCATCTATAGCGTCCTTTACTTGTTTTTAATTCATCATTAACTGTTATAGCACGTATAAGCCAACACTCATTCGCGCTGAAGTACAATAAAATGTTGTTTTTTTAATCCTTATATAATTTCCGGAAAGTGTATTATTCTGTACTCAGTACTACATCTTATTTCACTCTTTTATTTTATTCAAACCTTCCTTATTATATTTGCAACTGAACAAAAGACGTATACCCACTTTTATTTCTACTCTCGCCCACTCCCCCCCCCCCCCCACCTTTCTTCTTATCCGCTGCTCGCCTGTCCTATGTAACAACGTGTTTTTTAAAGACAGATTATCGCTGATGACTTATGATCTGTATATTTGCCTTTTGCTGAAACTCTTTATTTAGATCAAATTAAACGGATTTTAATTCATTTTCAAGCTATTCCGAACTGCTGAGAACATAGGCAGATGTTAAAACATCGTTACCAATCTATTAAGAAAGTGATTAATGCATGTGCTGGGTTACACCACTTTGTCATACCGGGGTTTTTTGTGTTTTTTTTTTACATTAAAAAAAATATAATTTCTATAGAAACCATGCATGTATAAATTATTAGACAGCATTCTGGAATTGATCAATTGGAATTGATGCATCTTATTCACAATGACATATTGTGCAGCTGACAATGAACACTTAATGAATTAACGCCAAAGTTACTTAGTCACACTGACACCTCAGAGCTTTGTATTACCATGAGACCTTTATCAACGGGTTTGTATAGGAATCATTATTGCTGGTGCTAATTTATCACAAAGATCTCGGACACTTTTGTTACGATGGAAGATGACAGTATCAGCTTTACACAGGGACGTGGCGTCTTAAAGGCTGAAGCAAGACCTGGATATGGGTTATAAGGGGTAGTTTTTATACCCCGCTCCCGCCCCACCGAACGGTTGGTATATAAAGAGAATAAGAACATATTCGATAAAATAGTGAGCGTATAGCATCGGGGTCAGGACAAAGTGGCTAGAAAATCATTATCATGAATACCCGGGGATGGGGTCGGGTCTTCTCGAAGATATTACTCTAGATTAACTTTTTTTCCGTCTTCATTGACGAATTCTATATATTATCCCCCCCCCTTTTTTTTTTTGGGGGGGGGGGTTGTTCTCTAAATCGTAGAGTATCCATACATTTTTGAAGAATATGTCTCTGCCTGATCAGTAGAGCGTTACACCCATTCCATAATCATATTGACAAGATATATCTTATAAGGTGAAAACGGCATTTTTCACTCAAGCTATCATCCTTGAAAAGTGTCTCACGATAATGCTTTAATGATAAAGTGATCCGATAAAAAGACACGTAAATATCAACTCCGTATCCAAAAGTGAACCTTCGCTTGTCGCTTTCTCTCCAAATCAGTAGTTTAGTGCTTTTGTTGGTTACTTTTAAAAATAGATTTATGGATGATGCTGGATTTCCGGACTGTCGATTTCCATTTTCTCAATTTTTGTCCACTTAAAAACCCCAAAGATTTGATAGTGTTTTGTGACTTGAAATCAATGTGGCATTTAACCATGTTAACTTTTAGAGTATCCAATATTACTTTCTTATCTTGCTATCTGTATTCTACCCGTAATGTCTATCATATCTAAAGTAATTCTGGGTTTATTGATTCCTACCTATTTTTGTCCGAAAATGCAATATTACATCCCCTCCCCCTTCTTCAAAAAGGTGATTTATTTTGTTAATTATCAACTCCCCAGATTCTATTTCATTTGTCAGTAAGTAGCATTTGTACTTGTCATATTTCAATATTAATGTGACCTCCCTGTCCTCATGTTATTTTTACGTCGTTCTTTATCTCCATTATCTGCCACTCTCTCACTTTCTCTCTCTCTCTGTCTGTCTGCCTGTCTGTGTGTGTGTGTGTGCGTGTGTGCGTGTGTGTGTGTGTGTGTGTGTGTGTGTGTGCGCGGGTGCGTGTGTGTGTGTGTGTGTGTGCGTGGCCAGTGTGTGTGTGTGTGTCTCTCTCTCTCTCTGTTTCTGTCTGTCTGTCTGTCTGTCTCCCTCATTGTAACTCTCCATTTCCTTTTCTCACCCTCTAATTTTTCCTTCTTCCCCTATTTTTTCGCTTTCTTGCACTTTCTTGACTCTTATCCTTTTTTCTCCTTACAGGCATCTAATAATGAAGTCTGCTGTAGAACTCAGATATTTTTCTTGATATATATTTCTGTAATTATCATTATATTATATATTTGTTTACCTTTTCATCTCTTCGTTCTCCTTGATTATCGTCTGCATCACAAATGTCATTTACAAGGCGTGTTTGAGTTGACGCCATAAGTCGTCTAAATATCGATGGCTTGACATCGATACCAAACAACAATCGCCCCTTGTTTAATTAGGCTCCCAATCCTTTCACATCTTCTCATTCCACAGACAGTCTTTTCACAAGTCAAGCTCGTAATTTAACGATCGATCCCCTGCCATTTCACGCTTATTGTCGCGAGGCCTTCCCTGCCCAAAATAATCAAACATAATCGTTAACATTTTACCCCTGACGTCTTTTACGATCTGTCAACTCTCTCAAAGGGAACATCCCGGGCAAGAAAGGTCAGAAACCGGTCTACAAAAGACCCATACCACAGTTTACGAGCTTAACCCCCCTTCTCAAAAGCGGGAAGGGTCTCCATAACAGTTTCGGCTTTACGGATAATGTTGGCGTCAGATCGGGAGAAGAAAGGGCCCATGAAAGGAGATAAAAAGATCAATCAAAATGTCATTTGGGAACAAAACATCGAGTCGATATTATGGTTCCATGAATTACACGGATGAAGAGGGAACACAAATGGATCTGGACGGGTCTAAGTCATCGAACTGATATGTAATTATAAGAATAAATTGTAGTTTACTCAAGTAAACGAGGAATTGTTCACTCCAACCCTGGTGTTTATTTGTCCATTGACATGTACTCTGCATCAGAAAACTTTTTATGACACCAAGGTTTGTTTCTTCATGTCCACTCAATGTTATTCATCATTGAATCAAACATAGTCAGAAAGTTCATGGCAAGGGCAAATAATTACCTTATAAAATTCTTCGATCAGGGGCTTCGATTACTGGTCGTCAGGGGGGGGGGGCAGCCCCCTCATAACTTCGAAATAAACGTGTATCTTACCATTTTATTCCAAGCAATGCGTTAACCCCCCCCCCCCCCCCCCATTCCCCAATCCTAAAGATGAATCGGTGCCCCTCTTTATAATTCTAACATAATGTTATGGTTGTCTTCGAACGTTAATTCATGCCATCACAAATTTTGTTTAGGAGTTCGGAAAAGCTACGTGAAAGGCAATTTAATTTAAAAACCCCTAAGTTTTGATCGTTTATACAATTTCCCACTTTGCTATACTTAACTTTGTTTGATATGGTGTGTCCCTAACCCCTCTTTTTGTTTTATTTACCTTATCCTCCATCTGTTCCCTTCTCAATATTTTGATATAGTTGTTTTAAATCGACGGTGAAAGTTACCCCATGTTTGGCACTTCCTTACACGTTTTGTTGTTGTTGATGCTGTTGTTTTGTTCTGTTTCAGCCACCAGACCAATATTTGTTACAAAACAGTTATTAATGTTGTTGGGTTTGATATAAATCATAAGGTAAGCTTCGTTTTGATTCTTATCCATTAATTTCCGTCCCCGACACTCAGTGGAAATAGACATTAAGATCGCAGTGATTGTGGAATAGTGCAAAATGTGAGAGCCCATTTCTGCTTTTTTGAAGATCGAGTGGACAGAATACGTGACATAGTGTCAATTAATACAAAGACCTTCGTTATGACATGGCCAATATCTTATACAATTGTCTCATGATGAGAACATAATCGGAAGTAAGTAAGGTCACATTATGACGGGACCGCAGTAAGGTACTCTTGTCGCTAATCATATTCATTACTGTTTTAATCATGTCAAAATTACCATTTTTTATCATAATTTCGGCCTCTATTAAAGACCGCTTCATGGTCATAAATGGAGAGTAAACTATACAAAATGGATGAATAATTACAACTGAATTAGTATTTTATAGTATCAGTTTGAGATAGGATAGCATTTTATTACTGTCTTCAAGAAAAATATAGTTTAGTGACTGGACACTCTAGAAGATTATCTGTGGATGATTGCTTCCTATGCCAGTCTGAAGAAGCCTGCAGAAACTAGTAGTCGAAAGCTAACAAGGTAACAACCAAATTGATTGTGAAATGATGAAAATTTTACTTTGATTTGTCGATGATTGCTGTATGGGCTCATGTAAATCTAACCCTTACTATATACGTAAACCAGAAAGATTAAAATGTTTCGAAGTGGCCAGTGGGAGAGAAATGAGTGAGAAAGAGAGGGAGAGAGAGAGAGAGGGGGGGGGGGGAGGGAATTATGTGGAAGAAAGAATTAAAAAGGTGAAAGGGAGGGACAAAGAAAAGGAAAACGAGAAAAAAAAGATCAGAAAGAGAAAGGGAGAAATAAAAAGGGAGAGAATAAAAGAGGGGGTAATCTTTATTCATTAATCATAGTTATTTTCGATGGCAGTCACTAAAAAGACAATCTCTCTTTTTCTCTCTCTTTACAGCTAATTGTATATGATTTTTAAAATTGAATAATAATAATTTTTCATAGCGAGCTTCATATAGGTTAAATTTGATAAGTAACTATGGTTGATAGTATTAAAAAAAAAATATTAATACCTATGGAAGAATTGAAAAGCTCACGTATTAAACCCCAAACAAATATTGTTCTGTATAATTAAGTTTCGGAAAGACAAATCTTTGAATGGACAAGACAAGCTAAAATTGAAAGAAAAATGATAACTAGAAAGAAAATTTTCTCCAAAATATTGCTTTGCAATGATATCAAGGAATTTGTTGATAAAATGGGACCGTGAAATGAGAATGAAATGAAAGCTTTATCATGCATTATCTGATTTACTCCAGATAAATGTAATAAACGTGAGTGATTATTTGGGGCTTTAAATTTGTTTATTGTCAATCATTCTACGATTTTAACCAAAAAATAAAATACTGTATAGAGTAGATATTCTGCAAAAGATATCTTTTGTTATGGCTTTCCATTCCCCCATCTTGAACTCGCGGTAGAAACGGATTGCTAAAGACTAATATATGCTTAGCTTTGGTAAATCCTGTTCGGATTGATTTATTGGGCATAAACCTTGACATTGGTGGAAAAAAAAATAATCGCAAAATAGAAGCTTGTTCTTCTGATGGCACAGTACGGTTGTAAACATCAAATATACTACACATCACCTTTTAAATGCATCATCGAAACATGCTCAGTATTTATGCAAAGCCTAGCACGCCATGAAAGTCAGATTACCGATAAGCAGCTCAAATCAAAAAGTCCATTTTACAGTAAACTGAGCGGTTGACAACTTTTCTCTCAGCGCATTTCTGTTCACGCCGTTAGAGCGAATGGGTTGAAGATAGTGATCAGAGATTGTATCGCACGATTTTAGGTGCGAAGCGGAATAAGACTTGTACTATTATTTGACTAAAAATGAGGTTTTCATGAGATATGACGATTACTTCAGTGCAGAACGTATTTATGGTTATTCAAGATGCGTTGTGATAAAACCTTACGATTCTTTTTTTTTTTCATTAAAAATAAAAAGTGATGTAGACAATGTCGATATTATGATAAAATTTAAAACTGAAGTTCCTATACTGGTGATAGATACAATAACTACGTATGAAAATATGAATAATGACGGTTATCTTGCTTTTGCCTGAAGTACTGGCGTGGCATTATATTTCGCTTCCTGATTATTTTCACTGCATATCCTTTTCCCACATCACTTGTGTTATCAAACGAATTCCTCTTATCTACAGAAATGTTAATTTATAGGTACGTTCAAGATTATGCATATATACCTTTAGGCTCTTATTGAGTAGAAAAGTTATAAATTGGATCGTAATTGGAAGAATAAATGCGCATGCGCAGTCTTTTATAGCCGTATTGTATGTAGCCATGCCCAGTATTCTATAGCCGTACTTACTGTTTCTAATATTGTTTATAATTGATTTTTTATTCTTTCTTTTACAGGGAGAGAACATTTACTCTTAAATCATGATTCGAAACCACCAAGTACCAAAACGTTAATGAAATTCTGATCCATTGTAAGTGAAAATTTACCTACAATTTGTTTGTCTTTCATTAAATGATTAGGAAATAATCTTCTACGCAATACCTATACACGCATATTATGACCCTGCATTATTATCCAATATAAATTAGCTTTATGTTGTCCAATGATACGCAGTATTGTGTACATAGAAAGTCATGTAGATATTTCCCTGAACCATTATGTCAACATAAAAAAAATATCAAATTGTTTTTCATTTAATAAATTATATGAAAATCATCTATTATTCAAGTTGCCATTACCAGTTTATATGTAAAGACTTTGTTTATATACAATGAAAAAGGAAGATATTTGATTATAATCATCTCATCTTTATCTCATGCTATCCTGTTTACGGTATGTAGGTAGGAAAAAATGTGTAAATTTTGTAAATAGTATTTCCTATCTTTTGTAAAGGATTGCCACGCCATCAAGTTCTGCTTATGTGACAATCCTTCTTTATGATTCATTTACGTTAATATACGATGTAATTACTTTACTTGATAATGGATATGTTGTAATCAGTTTGTAAAATATGTATGAAGATCATATAAAGAGAAATAAATCTTTCAATCAATCATATCATAAATTCGACAAATTTTAATTTTAAAATTAGTATACAAAATATATTGCATTTAGAAAAGGGGAGGCTGACAAAGATTAGTACATGAAAGAAAAAAATAAGATATTGCTGCAATCACATTCCATAGATAAGATCCGTAAGTCATAAATATAGCACCTGATATCATAGTCCCTTTAGCTGCGTGTATTATGTTTGTTGTAAGTGTAGTAAAGAGGTGCTTTCGATGAATAATTGAAGTTGATTTAGCGATTAATTGCACTAAATTTAGTCCAGTGCGTAGATGGAAAACACAGATTAATATTCCCCTAGTACAATGAAAAAATAAATCGCAATCAAAGCTTAGTGATTATTATCAAGAACATGTTTTTTTTTTTAAATAGAACCTATACATCTACTTCGAAGGCGACAGAGTTGTAATTATTACTGTGAAATAACATATGATACATCTTGCTTAATATGCTTGATGATATAATATCTGCATTGATTTAGATGCCTAAAGAAAACGCTCATGAGTCCTCTTTAGCACTTGTGATGGTTACGTCCAGGCAGTGGCGTAACCAGGATTTTTTTAAGGGGTGGTGTCTTTTTACTCCAAAATTCTCTGACAAGCAAGCAAGCAAAAAAAAAAAAAAAAAAGTTATCAGCATTTTGGGGGTTAAAGACAAGCTTTTGTTTCATTTATAAACATCTAAAACACTGCTAAAGGAGGGTGTTTGAACACCAAAAGGGGGTATTTGAACACCTAAAGGAGGGTGTTTGAACACCAAAAGGGGGTATTTAAACACCTAAAACACCCCCCCCCCCCCCGGTACGTCTATGCGTCCAGGCCTGGTTATACATTACCGCTCATAGTATGATCAAAATGTTAAGTAATTTTCTCTATATAGAATTTAGAATTTAGAAAAGTGAATTCGAATGTCATTTTCGCCTTGAATTTATAGTTTTAGTGAGCTAATTGAATAAATTATAGGTGAAATAATAGGTGAAATATGTATTGGTTACTGTATCATCTAATACACTTATAATGGTTTACAATGTCTTAACATGTAGGTATATAATAAAGACAATAGATCATGAGTACAGTAAATATATAGCTTGACTAAAAAGTGTACTAAAAGTGGATTAAAAGTGATGATACAGAAGGGCTACAGCCTAAGCATAGCTTGATTTGATTGCAATCCTAAAACATTTAATTTATAACAATGTAGTAAATTAGGGAGATTGACTTGCAGGAGGGAAGGGGGGGGGGGGAGTAAATAACAGGGATAAGAAGGGATGAGTTCAGTTGGGGACTCCTATAGCTATCAATGAAAATGTTTAAGAACGATATTGCATTTGGCAGATGCAGGACTTATTGGTTCAAATAAGAACAATATTTTGGCTATGACAATTTATATACGATACGATATTAAAAGAACCAAGACAAAGGAAAGGTACAAAGTAAGTACATTATTTAACACAATGTAAAGAGTTATGCAATGAATACGGTAGTCAGTATTTACTTAGCAACATTGATTTCACAGATTTCTTCAAAGAATATAAGGATTTTGAACTACGAACTTGTCAAGAGAAAGTGAGTTCCAGATGTCTGGACCGGAGTGTCTAATTGATTTCATAGCCATTGCGGTCCTAGGATTACTTAAGTGATATTTATTTGATTGCATTGTAGGGTACTGGTGAAAAAATAGGAAGGCAGCAAATCATTATATAAACGGAACATAAACAACGCTTTTTGTAAAAAAGTTGATGTCGGTTACTTTGAGTGTTTTCAACTTCGCAAATAATGGGTCAGAATGTTCACGATATGCAGCATTCGTGCATACACGAATAGCTTTCTTTTGTAACAAACACGATGAAAACTACTTTCGAAAAATAAACTCAGGGCAATTTCAAAGGCCTATTGTACTGCCCATAGAAATCAGGTTCAGATTACGTAATACGCCATTGTAATGTTCGCAAATTTCTAAAGGTGATAGACAGGGCTATTGAAATTGTCTTCAGTTGATTTTTCGAAAGTAGTTTTTATCGTGTTAACAGAAGCATAGTAATGTATACAGTAATGTGCTTTTAGAATGTAATATAACCCACATATTATGCATAATACTTGAATTGTAAAATATAATCGTTTGGGTGTGGCAGAGAGAGAGAGAGAGAGAGAGAGCATGCTATTTATTCAGTTCAAATAATTTTGTTAATAAATTACAAGAAAATAATTATACCCATTTGAAATGTGCAACGGCGACCTCCTTTCAAAGTGGCCTGCATAATAACCAGCTACTTAATAAGAACTATATCGGGATGCAGGGGTAGGGGATATCAAAAAAGTGACCAAAAGAAAAAATAGTTCACACATCGTGACAAAACTAACAACTGTCGACAATTTGTTCCCCTTTTCTTTGACAAATCATATCTAATATAAAAAAATCAACATGATGATTCGCTTGACCAGGATTAAATGAAACCATCACAAATCTTCCACCCCAAAGATTATTTGTTTCTTTTTCTCCAGTCCCTCACTTCAATTTACATTCTCCGTTTTGGGTTGTTGTTTTTTTCTTGTTTGTTTTGTTGGGGGTTTTTTTTTTTGGGGGGGGGGGGGGAATCGTTGAGCCATTAGGAAATATCCGCATCTGGGCGGCGTGGCGCGCTAATTGTTTCCAAATTTGAAAACCATGAGCGGCTAATGGTCTACCGTCTGTTGAGCATTTTCTATGATCATTTTACACCAAGACAGATTTGATCAGATGGAATCTCTTATTTAAAAGAGAGCGATTCGCAGAATGAATTAAAGAGGAGAGAAGGGGGAAATCTGCACCCCAGGCAGTTTGTCGGCTGTCATCGCATTTCCAGTAACATTCGAGTTGTTATTTTTCCACCCGTCCGCCGTCTCTTATGGCCGTTTAATGGGGTTTTAATAGCAGACCCGCGGTGCAGGGCCAGCGGGGAAGCGAGGGATATAGCCTCGGTCCCCGGGCGCGGAGGGGCCAAGTCGCGCGCTCGCTGAAGCCGTGCGATGGTTGAAACACACACGGGGGGTGCCAGCAACGCTTTCCGCTATGCGCATTCGGGCGTGGCTCGCACAACTGTTACCGTTTTTTGTCGTTATCCCTACTCTTTCAAGTCCATGTCAGTGCATTTTCACGCATACTACAGCAATTATACCACCCTTAAAATGTCAGAGATGAGAGAGAAGGAGAGAAGACGTACTTTGATATTTAGGTTTACCCTTTTAACTCTCACTCTTTCTTGCCATGCCCGATTTCGAACATAAAATTGTGCTAGACGCACGCGTTTAAAAATTGCAAACTAATAGCTTCCACTAATGGGTAAATGGAGTGTACGTTGGGGCAACACGTGGCCGCTAATTACCGTTATGTCACGAAATGGTTTTGTCATACGACCAAGAAACGACAACATACATTTATGTGTAAGATAATAGCTCAGTGATAACATCATACGTGTCGTGGTGAACCCAACGTTTTACAAGGGTAATCACCTTTCTTAGTGCTTCCATTTTTATTTTGTTTGTTTTGTCTTCATGTATCAGTTTGGTTCTTATTAAAAAACAACATTAATTTTGCTTCTCAGAATATCGCACATCCGCGAAGTGACACATGAAATACACTCGTCATGCATTTTAAAATGCTGTATTTACCACCACTAAGCCCCATAGAAATACAAATGAAGATTCCGTTATAGTTGTAAAGATGACACTTTTATAAATTCAAGAAGCATTAAAGAAAATAGACGTGTTTTCAGTGTATTATGACTGATATCGCTAAATTAAATAAGGTAATTATTAAATGAGAATTTTCGAATATATGAAAATTGAAAAAAACTAAGTGTTAAATGGCTTATAAGTTGTGATATCATTTCTTCTATTTCTGATTATCCAAATACTACCTTTTTACAATTTTAATTAAAAAAAATATGCAATGTACAATAGTAATGAAATGAAAATTAACATCATTTATAGATAGAAAAAGCACATGATATAACCATGATGGGAGACACATGACAGAAGATGAATACTAATTGTGGGAGACTCCACAATAGTTTCGGTATAGCTTCTTCTTTTTTCTTTTTCTTTTTTTTTTTTTTTTTTGGGGGGGGGGGGTTAAAAACTTTATTTTCTTAATATTAAGTGTTTATTTTTATCTTTATTATTCACACCAGAAGGGGCATGGATGAACAATGGCGTATCTACGAATAGCGGAAAAGAAATGATAAATAGAAAGAGAAAAAGAGAGAGGGGAAGGGGAACACGAAGAGATACTATGACCCTCTCCCACACATCCTAATCAATGGCTTGGTTAATTCAGTCCACCTATAGTAAGACAAAGTGCCTTCCCCGATGTGCCCCCTCGATTTCTGGACCCATGCTACGCCTCTGTGGATGACAAAATTAAGTTCATAGAAAAAAATGAATAACGAATAAAGAGAATACATCATTCATTGTAGGAATGTCCAAACTTGTTTCATCATGAAATTTATGAAAGGTTATAATAACAACTCAACTCTATAGAGACTGCCTGCGACCAGAAGGAGATCGATATGATGTTCGATTCTTTTCCCAAAAAGCGGTTAATTCGATTTTGCCTGTGAAGCACATAATTCTCTTTTTTATCACGAAATTAAGCGTGTGTATGACATGCAGTATTCATTAATCGTTTCGACATCATTCATTGCAGTAGACATGGAGGAAGAGAAATGGGGAAACAATAATTCGTGCTTGGTGGCAATCGATAGCAAAGCGATCAATTTGAACCCGGTGTCATCTGCTTATTATACAAAACATCGCATCAAATATTCATCGTTTTTTGACAATAAATTGCGCGAAGTGTTTCTACTTGGAGGTCACTGTCGGCCTCTCTTCGTTTTTCATTCCACTGAAGGATAACTTTAAAGACATCATACAGTATACGAGGTGTACGAGGCTACCCCCAACGATTTGGATAATATTAAAAAGAATTATTCGGGCAACTGTCACCTCATGCCGTCTGTACCTTTTCTCAATCATATTTTAAATTATTTTAAGTTACATTGCCACATATTTACTATGATAAAGTGCCACATATTTTTCTTGTTTGCTTCTTTCGCTCGGAAATTTTTAAAAAACTGGAAAGATGATATTCATGATATTAGAGATGGAGACGTCAACCCTCTCCCCCATAAATTGCACCCGTATGCCTACATGCACCAGTGCATAACTTTTAAGACATCACAGAGTATGACCTTCAACTATTTCAGAGGGCGAACATCGGTGTTTTTAGTTTTTGTCTTTCTTTTTTTTTTTTTTCAATCATCGATCGCGTTTCTCCTCATAGCGGCCTTCTCGTTCGTTCAATCGTCTAAAGATGATGGTTAATTGTCCCCGATCCTAACCCAAACACGCATTTGGAGATAATGTCATTGACATTCTAATCAATTAATCAATTATTTGAAGAAGCTCATGTCACATCGACCCGAAAAGGGGGAGGGCAGAAATTATTAGACAAATACCGCTGCATTGACGCACGTAATTGACAAAAAGCGAACCAGTATCATGGTCTATTAATTAATTTTTTCTTTCCTTTATCTGCCTGACTTAACGAATTTTTGCACGCGAGTGGTGTTATGAGAAAATCGAAGGCGTGAGCGAAGTTCTACGGTGGTTTTGACAATTATGAAGGAACAGCCTTGGAAGAGCGGATCTTACCAGCTTACACTTGAATTAATTATGAATTCAAAATACCGTCATTGTTTGCGAGGAAAAGGCTGCTGATTGTCTCTTCAAAATTACTTCTGCCAAATTGGATTTACTGGTTTAGAAGTTCACTCTCTTTCTTTATAAATCGTTTAATATTCAGTGAATGCCTCAGAGTGTAGAATTCATTTGTTCATCTTGTACATTATCTTGTGGCTATTGACAGCTCCTCTTAGCTTTCTTTTTTATGAAATATAGAAGCTCTGTGTAATTTACTCTTTGCTATGATATGATAATTAAACATTTCTCTGCTCTGTGTTTTTAATACATTCTGTAACACACTCAAAAAAGGAGAGAAAATCGAGAAACAGATAGAGAGAGTGAGAGAGAGAGAGAGAGAAATAAAAAAAAAGGATAGAGAGAGATAAAGAAAGAACGGAAGATAAGGAGAGAGGAGAAAATAGTCAGGGAGTCAAGCATGAGTATAAGAGATAAGAGAGAGAGAGAGAGAGAGGGTGAAAGAGAGAGAGAGAGAGAGAAGAAAGAGGGAATGAAAAATGTAATGCTAAAGAGAGAAAAAGAGAGTGATAGGGAGAATGAGGGGAAGATAGGAAGAGGGTGATAGGCAGACAAAGGGAAAAGAAAGAAAGAAAAGAGAAGGGGGTGATAGACATGTATGGTTGTGTTAGACACTCCTCATATGAGAGAGAGAGAGAGAAAGAGAGAGAAAGAGAGAGAGGGGGATGGGAGGGAGGATGGATAAGGCAGAGATAGGCGGAGGAGGGGGCATATGAAAATGGATGGATGACGTTAATCTAAAAAGTTTTCACGCAATCAAGGCGATAAAAGACGTGAAAAGTAGCGCTGATTACGTCGATGATGAGCTCACCCCTGCTTGCAAAGATGTAGCCAAATGAACACCTGCTAGGCAATGACATAGCTTCAAAAAACAATGATGTAACTTCTATTTAAAGATATGTCTTCATCATGCAGTTTTCGGAGCAAATTCATACCCTCACTTAGAGCTACAGGAACACTGTCTTTATAACTATTACTAACATGTAAATATCTCTTCTTTTTTTTTAACATGCAGCTTCGTACTCGCTGTATTTCTGTACTTTTTAACAACTTTAAAGGAGAGTTCCACTTTAATATCAAGTTGGTTTTCAAAGAAGGAGAAAATTACATAAACAGATCAGTGAAGATAAGATATAAGAAAGTTGTCATTTTCCCTCACCATGCTCACTTTTCATGTATTATAAGAAATATATACATATATATATATATATATATATATATATATATATATATATATCTATATATATATATATATATATATCAAACACAAATTGGCAACTCCGTGACGTATCTCTGCAGAACAAATGGGAAAGGAGCTCGCAAGATACGTCATCGAGTTGCCAGTTTGTCCTTGATGTATTACATATTCAAAATTTAATAACTTTATTTCTTGTCGGATTTTGCTCGAACTTTCGCCAGTCGGTTTCTCTCTGCTTTTATTCAAATGAACTAAATACGAGGATGGACTTCCCCTGTAACGATTTTAATCTATAGAAGTTCCAATCATATAGGCTATCCATTGCTAATTTGGCACCTCACTATATATAGTTACGTTCCGAGGAATTGTCATAAAATTTATTCATGAAAAAGTATTGTAATACACCGTATCAATTCAACTTACAATGAGATATTACGTTATGTATGCTATCAATTTTAAAACATGTACTATTTAGTTTCTGTTGAGTTGTGACCTACTCTATGTTATTTTCTTTATGTAACAGTACGAAATTGCATGTATTTGAGAATACATTTAAATGAATGTTAAATGATTTTTATTTGATAGGTGGATAAATTTGGAACGGTTTTTGACAATACTTTTTTGTTTTTTTTAAATAAAAGACGTGAACAAGAAGAATAGAATACAAGTATGGTCAATATTCCTTTTGCAATTAATGTTGAGGTAATGCCAAGTGTGAACTTAAAATCTGTTTTCTTTTTGGTTCTGGATGGTTTCACTGCTTGTTCGGACATTTTTTTAAAGGCTTTCCCTCCCGGCTTCTACAGCGATGAGACCCGGTGAGGTGTAGCCTATGGCCCGGTCAAACCCAGCGCTCTCAGCGGTTTGGTCTCCAGACGTCTTGCTCCGAGGAACATCCCCGAGGACCGTAAAAGAGCAAGACGCAGTAGGGACCACGATGTAAACAATAATACATTTGTAGCTCATCGAAAAGAGATGACGAAGAAGTGAAATGATGAATTCCAGTGTTCTCCACCAATGGTATATCCAGAGGGGAGGGGCATTCAGGATTCAGGAGCTTTCCTCTCTCGTTTATAACCGATTTAAACAAAAGTTCATATTTTGTGGTACACATCTAAATGAGATGTAAACGAAGTGAGATGATGCACTCTTGAATTCTCTACCGATGGTGTATCCAGGGAGGGTATGTGCTTTCCCCTATTAAGATTTTATCCAATGATAACATGTTTATCAAAAAGCAATACGCAGTAGAAACCACTATAGGAACCAATAATACACGCGTGGCACATCTAAGTGAGATGTCGAAGAAGTGAGACGATGAATCCCAGTGGGGTACGCCATCGGTAGATCCAGAGCATTTTTCAGAGCATTCCTTGTTTATTTACAGTGTAGCCAATAATTATTTAGACACACTGAGAGATTCATACATAAAGCAAGCAAATTAACACCCTTTTAAGTTCAGATTCTTAAAATACCATCACATGAAATACAATAAATTGTACATCAACTAAGAGAAAATTATATCGTCGTTAAGATGGGTATAGTAAGAAGTCATGATCGTTGAGGCATGACGAGTTACGGTCCATTCATCACAACAACGTTCATTTTCAGACTTTGCTGTGATTAATGGACCATAAATCGTCATGCCTCAATAATAATGATGTTCTAATTTGCCCATGTTATATGTGATGTATAAATGTTTAATTTGATATAAAGTTCTTTGTATTATACATCCAGTATTATTGTTGTTAATAACACCTGAACTTTGAGACATGAGTCTCAATCTAGTGTCCACATGTATTTCTAGTGTATACAAGAATCTTGAAAATGCATTCAAGAAAAATGAGTGTACAAAATGTGTATTTCTGAATGAAATGTGATTAATTGTACATCAAATTAAAGAGAAGTATATTGCCTTGAAATTGGTATAGTAATAAGTCATGTTAGTTGAAGCATGACGAATTATGGTCCATTAATCGCGACAAGGTAAGAAAATGAACATTTTCTTGATTAATGGACCGTAACTCGTCATGCCTCAACGAAAAGGACTTGTTACTATGCCCATCTTAATGAGGGTATAATTTTCTTTCAGTTGGTGTACAATTTATTGTATTTCATTTGAAAGTATTTTAAAAATATGAACTTAAAAGGGAGTAATTTACTTGTTTTATGTATAAATATCTCAGTGTGTACAAATATTGGCTACACTGTATGTTGTCACAAGGGAACACGAAAACAAAGAACCTCCTACACAAAAAACTTTCTATTCAACGCAAGAGGTAAATACGTTATTATGGTTGGGTGACAGTCAAGCTGTTTTGTCTGTTTGTTTGTTTGATTGTTTTTCGAGTAGTACTTAATCAAAACATTTTCATGCCAGAAACCTTTTGGCCCGTATTCTGATAGCCGGGTTTAACTTAACCCCAGTCTAAGTGTGGTAATAACCTTGGTCTAAGTCGCCATATTTAACCCCAGGCTAAAATTTGGTATTCCGATAGCGAGGTTTAGTTTAACCTCAGTCTAAGTGTGGTAATAACTCCCTCGAAATTTAGACTCGCGCAGGGGGTAGTTTAAGTCGGGTTTTACTGTGTCGCGTAGCCAGGACGCTGTAGGCATAGCCGCGCCCATACTGCCATAGGCTGTAGTGTATCACCGGTGATCTCGGTTAGTGTAGCGAAACGAAATTTTCGCAGACCTGGCACGAAAAAGTCGTTTACCGGACATAGTCTAACGTTGGACCCTAAATTACTTTTATTTTTTGGAGCGAAGTTGCCTGCATTTGAGTCCAGATCTTCAAAAAGGAGGCAATTGACAAAATGTTGAAAAACACATACCTACACAGATCTACAGTAGATCATTCTAAACAAATTTTAATTTTTTTTATGCGTGTACGTGTGTAGCGAGTAACGTTACCGTGCCGTATTTAGATTAGAGTTTTT
The DNA here is from genome assembly GCA_025618425.1 of Heliocidaris tuberculata. NCBI lineage: Eukaryota > Metazoa > Echinodermata > Echinoidea > Camarodonta > Echinometridae > Heliocidaris > Heliocidaris tuberculata. The sequence goes on from CM046848.1 coordinate 31,974,284, forward strand.
GTTTGTTTCGTTTAGTAGATTTCTATCTAGATTCTAACTCAAGTTAGATCTAACTGCAACATTAGACCTAGTCTAGATCTAGTAACAGTTAACTATCAGCCTAGTCTCTACTTCAAACGTTACCGTAGATCTAACGTTTGATCGATTTCCGGTGATGTTTTAACGTTAGGTCTAAGAATGAGTGTCGGTAGACCTGTCTAGTAGACTAGACCAAAAAATCAATCTTAGATCTACACATGTATGTAACAGTTAACGTTAGATCTAACGTTTAAAGTTGGGTCCTATGTTTAAGTTAGGTCTGTCATGTGATACCAAATTCATTTCAAACTGCTAATGGATCACATTTTTGAGTTGGTTTGAAAATAACCTGTGCGTTAAAGAAATGCGTCCATGGACTGGTTTGAGCTGATTATTTAGCATAGTAGCATAGGCCCCTACATGTAAAAACAGCTGACAGATTTGATTTTGACCATGTTGAACAACAAAGAAAACGTTAACTTGTTAGACCTAACTTTTTTAGCTCGAATTTATCTTCAAGTATTAAACGGTTTTCTACTCACCAATTTTTTGAGGCATTATCCGTGACTTAGATCTATATCCTCCAGATGATCTAAAAATACAGTGTAGATCTTGCTAGTAAAAATTTCAAACTCGTAGACTGTCATAGGCTAGACCTAACTAGTTAGCTTGCGTTATTTAGTATGCAAATTAAATAGAGTCTATAAGCGCAATTAAATTCAAGCGCAGCCACCGAAAATGCGCTTGCGCTGCGTGCGCAGATGCGCACTATAAGCAAGCGTTACACACGTACAGCGCGTAGTAAAAATACGTATCACCGGGGCGAAGAAATAACCGACGTCCGGCCGGCCCGGTGATGATGTGTGGCGTATACTACTGCAAAGGGCAAATAGCTAGGATATAAACGGCGTATGTCACCCCTTGTCACCCCCCCCCCCCCCCAGGTTGAAAGCCAAGAAAAAATAAATAAAATAGGCATATTTAATGAATTAGAAAGAAATTCCATCCTAGATCTATTTTTTTTTTCAATTTCTAGAAGCACCTACAAAATGTACAATTCCGCCACTTCCCCTGTTTTTCATTAGGAAATATGGGTTTCATTGAATCAAACCTATAATCATAGCATTTATAAAGAATTATAGAAGTTATGCAGGAAAAAACACAAAACAAAACAAGATAAAGAGAGCATGTATACAGTTAAAAAGAACGTAGCCTACATGTCGATACATAATAAATCAATGCACAAGGCAATCCGCGGGTAATTCCCTTGGCCTTGACAAGTCGCGGATCTTCTATCCATTGCACGCGTTGTGAATATTCATGAGCAAATGAGCTCTACTGAGCATGTGCAGTAGATTCTCCATGGCAATTAAACCTGGGCGGGGCATTTAACCTAGGGTTAACTAAACCTGGCTATCATAATACCAAATAGAGTTAAACTACACTTAGACTGGAGGTGAGGTCTAAGTGTAGTTTAGTTAACCTAGGGTTAACTTTAGTCTGGGGTTAAATTAAACCTGCTATCAGAATACGGGCCTTTGACTTCAGGTGACGCCATCTCGAATATACTGTTGCTTTTTCCGAATTCTCAAGCATAGCCGCATAGCAGAGTCAGTAGGAGATTGTAACATAATCTCATAATTTTGACGAAATCTCCCCAGCCCGGAAAAGCATGGTCCTTGTAATCATCGAGCGTGAATGTGACAGATAGCAGGCGTGACGAATGAGCAATAATCACACGTTTCTCCTATCGTTTTTCATATTATCGGTCGTTATGTACGTGGAAAAACATCGTAAGTCCCACTCACAAAATAGCCTCGCGTATCAAGCGGAGTGAGAACAATATATATTTTTTACGTTTCATGTTTTTCATCACTGCCAGAGGCTGAATGGCGAAAGATTTGCAGCATTTAGAAAAGCATGCAAATAACAAACATGATTCTAGGACAACTACCCCCTGGAAAACTACTCCCCGGACAACTGCCCCCCGGGCAACTACCCCAGAATTCGGGGGTATAGTTGTCCGGGGGGTAATTGTCCAGGGGGTAGTTGTCCGGGGGGGGGGTAATTGTCCTGGGGGATAATTGTCCTAGGGGGGTAGTTGTCTGGATACGAACGAAAATGTGACATGCTTAAAAATTAATATATAAGATGAATATGATTAACTTCATCCTATATGGTTAAAACTATTCCATCTTACATTATCTCGTGCCAATCTTAACAAATTTCTAGTTCACTTTCAAATAAAAATGAAACAATCCTCTCCTCCCTTTTCCTCCGTAAATTAACCTGATTTTAATGACCTTATAGGAATAATTGCAGATTAATGATACATCGGATCAATTAGCTCTCTTGTATCACATGTCACGCCATTTTAGTCTCAAGTCTAAATGGATTATTAATCACATGCCAGGTCATGCACTTTGAAAGGTCAGTACCAATAAAGTGGTCTAGCCTTTTTTTTTTCGTAAGAAACAATGATTAAAGAGGAACCAACCAAGTTAAGTGGACGGTACATAGCCCCTTCTGTCACTCACAGACTGGACCATGTTATAGAATCAGTGGCGTAGCGCGGGTTCCGCCATTGAGGGGCACTGGTGCCCATGGAGGGGGGGGGGGGTGGGGCACCGGTCATACTTGGTGCATGAAAAGTGAGGGAAAATGACAACCTTGTGGGGAGGGGTTTGTAATGGGTCGTATCATTGTTATTTCACGTTCCTTCCCCCCTTCTCCCTTTGTTTCTCTCTCTCTCTCTCTCTCTCTCTCTCTCTCTTGATTTTTTTTTTACCATTCGATTGGGGTGACACCTAACCCCATTCCCCCTGTAGCTACGCCACTGGTCACCAATGGAAGGCTGTTACCACCCTATGAGTTAAGTTCTGCTTCTTCACTGCTGTCCTGGATTCACTGGTATCAATATCATGAGAGTATATATACGTGGGACATGTCATCATTAATTAGACCATCCCACTAATTCTTATCCATCTTTGTCTTGTCATGGGTCATCTGGTCAAGAGTGCTGGACACTGGGGCGGTGAGGCCAGACGTGTTAGAGTTCAAATGGTCACTTCTACGTAGGGGACTGGCCAGACCATGGAGGGGGGGGGGGGGGGAGGGTGCCGACTTTGTTGAAAAGTTGTCCCAAAAAATTTCACAAAATAAAAACTTAATTCATCATATCCTCGTAAAATTATATTTGGTGACAAGGGTAAAACATGTTCTCAGAGTGTTGAATTTGCAGACAAGGGTGTAAATAGCTAGAAATTTAGGACAAGGAGAAGCGAGAAATTTGAGAGGGGGAAAGAAATTGGAGAACAATTACAGATTTGCCGTGTAAAAAAATCTTTTAAAGAAAGGGGTGGTGTCACACCCACATCCAACCCCTTTATCGAACTATCTTTATTGATGAATCATACTTGAAATAATCTAGATCATTCGAAAATCTAGTTTTTGTATCAGATTTTCTATGGGAACTTTAACATTTCCCATCATTACAGTGTTATAGGTGGTGGTGCAACAATCACGAATTGGTCGTTCGAATAGTACCTTTACTTCTTTTATTTTTTTTTTCTTATATGTTTCTACATTTTGTTCATTATTTTTCCTACAAAAAAATAATAACATAACTGAAATGGTGAAAGTATCTCTTTCTCTATGTGGTATGACACCCAGCATGCTGTCAAAAACAATTTTCATTATCACAGACAATACATCCTATTTTCGATTAATTTTTAATCACCATAAAGTTGTATAAAACAGTCATATCATCATCGAATAGTTGGTTAAAAATTTGGAGAAGAATGGTCATATTGTTGAATATCAATTAGTATTGTGTCAACGTAACATAGCAAGACAAAGACTGTTGTCTATAGGCTATACTGTATTGGCAGGAGGTGGAAGAACTTCATGAACATTATTTCACATCATAACCCTAATCTTAAGATAGGAGACATCCATAAGATCATGTTGGAAAAGCGAGAGTGAAAAAGAGTGAACTGCATCACTTCTGCGGCCGTTTCGCAATGATGACATAAGTAAAATTTAGACATTCAAAAATTCAAAATCTATAGCGAGAGAGAGAGATAGTGAGGGAGAGAGAGGGGGGGGGGGAGATTCGGACCGGCAACGAACTGATGATATCGCCTTCATCGTCGACTCCTTTCTCCCCTTCTTGCGCCCCATCACCAATTTTCTCGTCAAACTCGGCGAGGTTGAGCGTGAAAATGAAGAGAGTAGGTACCAGCTGCCCCAGCCGAACCCTCAAACGAACGCCGACAAATTGGGTATGGTTACCATCTATCCACGTCCCATAATAGCGGAGGCTTCTTTCCACCTGGTATGGACCAATCTGTCTCTCTCCCCCTCTGTCTGTCTATCTCTCCCCCTCCCTCTCTCTCTCTTTCCTTTCTCTCACTCTTCTCTCTCCCTCTCTCTCTCTTTCTCAGATTCTCTGTCTGTCTTTTTCTCAATCTATATCATTCGTATTGTCTCTCTTTCTCGTTCTCAATCTGTATCTATTATCCCTCGTATTTTCCCTATTTTTCTCACTCTCTCTCTCACCGTCAGTCTGTCTTTCATCGCCCTCTGTCTCTCCGTCTCTCTGTCTCTCTGTCTGTCTGTCTGTCTCTCTCTTTGCCTCTCTGTGTCTCTTTTTCTCTCCGTCTCTCTGTCTCTCTCCTTATGACTCAATCTTGTTCCATCTCTTCTGTTTCTCCCTCTATCTCAAACATGACAGAATGTTTGGGATGGCTATTAATTAGAACACACCGCATGATCGCTCCGCATGCTAAGCTTGCTTGAACACCGCGATTGCCCTTTTCGCATTCAATGAAGTCATTTGGCACGCGACTCCTCTTACCGATGATGTCTTAACGATCTCAGTTTACCCTCCTTTCATCAAGGGGGGCATGATGAGGTCTTTGGTAGGTGCGAGGGTGTAGCCACCACACCATTCAACCCTTCATGGTCGTAACAGAGTAGCTTTCCCCATCTTTACTTTTTGTCATCCCATCTCCCCCTTGGCTGTGTATACCCTTTATCCCTTCCCATCTTTTTTTTCATATGTCTTCCTCTTTGCAAACCACTTCCATCGTCATCTTTTTTCAACCTTCTTATAGAATTTTCATCTTCATTGGGTTTTCCCTTTTTTCCTCAGAAATCTTCTTACTTCTTTAGCAATATGTTTAACTGCCACATTATGTACACTAATTATTAGTATGACCGTAGTAAACCAAGATGAGCACCACCCACCTGCCTCCCCGTTCCACTTGATACTTTAACGAATGGGGGGGGGGGGGGTTAAATCATTACCCTTTCTTGCCCCTCTCTGCACCCCTGCCCATTTGATGCTGGTATCCTCTCCGTCTTGCCAGATCTCTTTTGCTTCCTCCTCTCCACCAGCCGACGGAGATGATGATGATGATGAGGGCTCGTGCTCTTGCCCGGTTGAATCGGGACCGTTCAGGCGTGGAGCCAATTAAGTTTGCCAAACGTTAAACTAATAACTTCGTGTTGTCTGTCGCCTTTAAAGCTACCGTACATTTGTCTTCCGCTAACCTTTCTTCCTAACTACAATGCACTTTTGCTTACTTCATCGCACTCTCTCCCAATCTTCATAAGTGTCTCGTAACTTTTGTTCAGTCGCAAGCGAGTCTGCTATTCCACTGACAGGAAATTAAAAAACTATGTTAAACACATACCTGCATTTTGACCGACAAAAGCAGCTAAAAGGGTGAAAGATTTGTTCACTCCGCCCCCTTTGGAGGAGTGGTTCTTCAAAAACTTAATTCTAACGTTGCTTCTTTGCCACATATTTATTAGCAGAGTGAAGTGATCAGACATACATAAAGATATCGCTTTGCATCATCATATTTCTATTTCTTCGGATGACACTTTAATAGATGGAATCTGTTGATAAGTTACAGAAGTGTGAATATCATGTATACTGGCTATACCAGTTGAATGATGTCTTTCCTCAATTTTCAAGTGTCGGCACATTTTTACAATCTTTTTTAATTTTGAGCATGCTAAACTTACTAAAAATGGGAAATGTATAAATCATTTGGTGAACGATATTATATCCATTCACACCCAATTGTATACCTTGAAATGTTCACGTTACAGGCAGACAATAACTTGTAAGCACGATCTTCACCACGATTTTCCATTTGTCATTAACCAGCCAGCAGAACTATTTCACTCAAATTCCTGCGTTGTGATTTTTTTTTATTCGGTGGCGTGACGTGGATCCAGCAATTGAGGGGGTACTGGTGTCATGGTGAATGAAATGAAGAAGAACGCCGCCGAGTAGGATGACGGAGTGAAAGGGGTGCAATCATATTATTTTTAAATTGCCTTACCCTTTCCCTTTCTTTCTCTATCTTTCCCTCTCCCTTTTTTAGCTATTTGATTGGGCACGTGCCCCCTGTGTCCCTGAAGCTACGCCACTGTTTGCATTCATATCAAGTACGAGTCTTCATGTATCCATTCTATTAACCCGTTAACTACCGACTTCTCTTATTCCTATACAGGGCCCATGCGGTTCGCATGGTCGATGGGTTTAAAAAAGACTTCTCCCTAGTCATCCCAACATTATCTGATTATTGTAATGTCATTTTCAACATCCATAAGAAATAGCCAAAATAAACGTGCATCTTTTCCTACATGTGTACCATGGACCAAATAAATATCTGGAAATCGCTTCCTTCTGAAAAGAAAAATCACAACCACGGAACGTTTGAAAAAAATAAGTATGTTCTTGTGAAATAGACTATATCTTCCAACTCCATGAGCACATGAATTCTTTCATTTGTAATAGACATTATGTTTTGTTTTGATTATGTTTCCTTGTTATTGTTAGGATTATTTGTTGTTGTTGTTGTTGGTACTCTAATTCAACATATTTGCAACTCATATGGTTACTTTTTGTGGCTACTTTTTTAGCAGGCAGCCAAGAAAAAAATTGGGGAGGGGGGTACTATTTGTTATTTCGTATGTTAGCATTCTGCTTGTTTTCCTTATAATGCTTTGGCAAAATTATTTTATTTGAATTTGAACCATAAGCTCTTTAACCATGGACTCCATCAACGAGCCCATTTGTTTTTTTTTTTTTTTTTGTTTTTTTTTTTACTGTTTGCTTTCATTTCTGTCATCAGCAACATACAACATGTACAATGAATAATATTATATACATCATGTAATTTTTAGATACAAATACGGTGGAGTGTCCATTTCACCTGTATTGACAAATGCAACTGTTCTAATTTTTCTACGGGATTTATAATAATGCATAATATTGCATAAAATGTACAAATATTACAAATTATACGATTAGTATTTTCACCATTAAAAATGTAGAGTTTCAGTATCTTATTGAATATACGATACATGTCGAATGAGGTAAACGAAACGATTTATTGAACAAATACAACAGTTTTGAATAATTCGATTCTATTTTCATTCATATTCAATATCTTTTTTTCAGGATTCATAGCTACACAGACCCTCAAGAAAGAAATGGAAAGAGAGAGAGAGAGAGATGCAGATTTTCTTGTTATCACACCTACCAGTCAAAGTTAATTTTGTAGATTGCTTTTAAAAGTTTGAACTGTAGAAGCACTATCATGACTATGGGTATTCGATGTTTAACGAAGCTCTTCTGTAACAGAATGTCAAATTGGTTCTTGGTCTTGGGAGGCTGGATTGCCTAGAACGATGAAAATACACGTTTGATTTAATTAGAATGGGGTATTTGATACTTTCTGGTGCAAGATCATGTCAACTTTTGAACATCTGTTCTTCTTGACAATAATTCTTCTTGCTGTTAGTCTTTTTGAGTAAGCAGGACAATGGGAGAGAAAGAGATAAAGGTGGGTTTTCACGGGGCACGCGAACGATTCGCGAAGGATGTCAATGTCGAAAAAATGGCAAACTCAAACATTCGGAGAAGTTTTTCACGAAGATTTTGCGAACATCACGCACGTCGTGAGTAGGTCGTGCGCATATGACGAAGCTTTTCAGACATTTTTGAGAACAAATCACGACTCCCCCGAACAACTGACGACGCTTCCGAACCCCCGCGCATGTTCGGCGAACTTTTTGAGCCTAAAATACGAATGTTGGACTTTGCCATTTTTTCGACATTCGCATCCTTCGCGAATCGTTCGCGTGCCCCGTTAAAAGCCCCCTTTTAAGGGATGTCCACTGAACTAGATCAGTGGGGATGTCCTATCCCATCCTAGCTCTAGTATTGAACCCGAATGTGAAACTGGTCCTTAGAGCACTCGGCTGATCCACAAGATTCAACAGGCGCAGAGACATCCCGGGTATGAATGTGTGATCCCTCTTGCATAAAAAGTTGCGATTAAACGCAACTCAAAAAATTAAACGCAAGTCCCAAATACGCGATCCTGATTGGTTAAAAATCGAGTTGCGTTTAATTTTTTGAGTTGCGTTTAATCGAAACTTTTTATGCAAGAGGGTGCTGGATTGCCAAGTACTGCGCCGAGCGTTGCGACCACTACGTTGGCAGCATCCACTCACAAAATGGAGTTAGATGCCATGGATGGCATCTAACTGCCACCTTTTGTCTTGGAGGAGAGGCGAGTTCGTCCAGGAACTTAGAAAACGCCTTCCTGTTGATACCTACGGCAGGTGTGGTAATAATTATGGGCTCACTCTCTGCCGAACAAGCTAATATACTTCTACCGCAATACAAATTTTATTTAGCTTTAGAAAACAGTGAATGTCAAGATTACATAACGGAGAAAATCTGGAAAATCTCACTCCTCCAAGGCGTTGTGCCAGTAGTGTACGGAGCGAAACGTGAAAACTACGAGCGGTTGCTACCGAAGAATTCCTTTATTTACATCGAAGATTTCAGCAACATGAGCTCATTTGTGGATCACATCCATGCGCTAGACGCCGACGAAGCCCGTTATAATAAGTATTTTGAATGGACAAGGAAGGGTGAGGTGATTTGTTTTTCTTATCGGTCATTGAGTATATTTTCTCCAGAGATCAATTTTTGTTATTTTCTGAGGAAACTGATCCACCTGTCAATCCATCCAGAGACCTCGTGGCAGAAGAAGACACCAGACTTTCCATCGTGGTGGAGAGGACAATTCCTTGACCCCTCCATCGAGAAGCGTGTGCTTGGATTAAACGTTCATCAGGGCCCCTTTTCATAAAACTTGTTATCAATAATAATTGCAACAGATCTAGGACAAATCTGTTCTCAGTTTTTGAAATGCTGTGATTTCAGTAGCTTATAACAGTCACTGTGACTTGTTATTGATAACAGAAGATAATGGAAGAAGAAACGCTCCTGAGACATCACATCTCCTTAAAAATAAAGTTGAGTTCTGTTCACTTCGATTACACTGAGAAAGAAACTCCATTGGAAGCAATAAGGAAAGGTTAATATGTATTACATAAGAATGTGTGTACGAAATCTTGCTGGAGATCACATGCACTGCTCACAAGAATGTATATGTGGGACTACACACTCATGTGGCATGAAAGTTTGGTTGAAACTTTTCAGCTATTCCTTGTCATATTTCGAATATGAGTGCATTTGAAGAGCAACCCTTTTCAGTGGACATTTCTTCTATGTATGATATTCTTCCAAACCGACAAAAAAAAAAAAAAAAAAAGAATGAAAAAGCTAACAAATTACTTTTCACCTTGACCAGAACTTAACCTTCTCTTTGAATTGAACTTTGAAAGTTTGAATTCAAATCGGACAAACAATAAGAAAGTTATGAATTTTTGAAAGTTGTAATGATGGAAATCAAAACTTGGCGCATTAGTCATTCGACTGTGACGTATTGGGGAGAACGCTCGCTTTTGTTGTACTTTAGAATATCATTAATTTCCTGCTTTCTCCTAAACGTCTTTACTCTCTGATCAGTACTCGCAATAATACAGCACGTTATAGGTACTCCAAAAAAATTAACTTGTCATAAATTTTCAAAAATGGTATCTTACAGTCATTTCGAATTTATGGGAAAGAAGTAAGCCACTACATCACAGTAACATTACCGATATGGCCAATTTGAAAATCCCATGTGCGCAGTGATTACACCAAAGAGTTACATACGCAGAACATGAAATGTAATTCTGTGGATTACACCTTTCAGAAATTCCTAAAAACGTCCTATACTGTTTGTCCGATTTACCAAATCTGCTTCTCTGATTTTTCTGCCTTTTTTTATACTGAGCTGTTATCATATGTGTATTATCCTTTGTATTATGCCATTTGATTTATATGCTTATATTTTGCTTTCTCATGTACAAATGTAAACCGATCGTGGAAACAAACAAAATCAAAATCAAAATCAAAATCAAATTTTTAAAAATAGGTCCAAGGGAACCTGTCCAATGGCAAGTGTTTAAGCAAACCTCACTTGTCAAATTCAAAAAGAGAAATTACAGCTTACGTAGCACCGCTACTTTTTAGTATAGCTACTAGGGACTTTCACAAGTTTGTTGTCGGTGTTGATAAAGGCCATGTTCGGGCAATACTAATTATATAATTTGAAAAGATGTTTGGTACTACAAAACCGAAGCATACTAAAGCTTTTCGTCTTGCAGTCATCAGAGTAGACCGCAAGAATGAACAGAAGTGTGTGTGTGTGTCTGAGTGTGTGTGTAATTGGGTTTTTACCATAGACAAATTAAAACTTAGTATTTACAGACGTGCATCAATCAGATATGATTATTTACGTGTGGGGACCGACCTTTAACATGAGTCAGTCTCGAACCTGGTTTCGCTGAATCAGTTTATAACTTCTACTGTTAGCTGGATTACAGGCGCACTCCGCAACGTCAAGTTAATGAACAGAAAGCCGAGATTGAACAATATAAAGAAAACTAAAGGAATAAAAGGCGCGAAATAATTATAATGAGTTTTGACTAGACGTCTAAAGATAGGCGGTAAATTGGGTTTATTGCCAGCCGGTTTATGAAAATTAGTAAGGAAGCTTATAAGTGCCAACCAAATGACGAGATAAGAATACGAGAAGACGAGTTGTTGGAACTCGGCAAGGCGACTAGTTTGAGACGAGAAGACAAGATGACGAGTTGTTGAAACTCGGCAAGTCGACTTGTTTGGGACAAAAATATAAGTTGACGAGTTGATGGAACTCGGCAAGTCGACTTGTTTGGGACAAGAAGACAGGATGGCGAGTTGTTTGAACTCGGGAAGTCGACTTGTTTGGGACAAGAAGATGAGATGACGACTTGCCGAGTTCCAATAACTCGTCAACTCGTCTTCATGTCCCAAACAAGTCGACTTGCCAAGTTCCAATACAAGGTATGTCTGCATTGACAAACTATCCATTTATCTTTGCAGAAAATTTGATGAGTATAGCATTAACATTTCTTGAGTTACATAAATTTGGAGATGACCATGCAATACAGCCCACTGGTTGCTAGCTGGGAGAGTTTGCCATTTCAGGCACTGGAAATAAAATAAGCCCTTTTTGCAAATTTGCATACGATCTGCGGTTCGACTGAGCTCCGGATGACTACACAACCAGATCACAGCTGCATGTAATATACAAATATTTCTCCATGACGTCATCTGTCTCTATAACTCATTATTTTCTACACTACGTAGTGTAGAGTTCAGTGTCATAACTGAGTAAAGTAACATAATAGGCTTTACGTATGAATACCATAGAATTATTGACTTGCTCCTTCACGCTCTCTTCTCGAGAAGAATGAACAGAGATGTGCAATTTTTTTATGTACACTACGGCTTTTTACAAGTGGGATCGTGCTACATAATAGGGATGTGCAGTACCCTATAAACCTACGGAGTTTTAACAACTGGAAGTGCAACATAATTTGACTTATATCTCGAGGATGGTAAAAGACCTACGTGTTAAAATACCAGATCTCTATAAGTTTAAATGAACACCTGCTGTATTTGGATAACATCGAGGCGCAATTTAGCATTATTGTGAGCAAAAGAACTCGCCGTCTATAATTTTTACTCAGAGCATACTTCAGCAGGTGTGATAAGCCAAAGGATATGAACAGTGACGCGCATTCGACAAACTCCCTGTTGTTGTAACACATTGGATTGCTGGGGAGCATCATACTTGGACAACGTTTGCCAAGGGTCTGAAGAGGTTGTTGTGATATATATTGTATTTTCAACTTTCTTGATTGGAATATCTCAAACAATTTGTGACTCTACAAATCATTGCAGATGTGGATAAAAGAGAATGCTTCTCATACGCCATATGTTCACACTTTGCATTTTTTCAACAGTGTTCATAATTGTAGTAATTATGACTAACTGTAGAACTGGAATTAATTGCCATAGAAGAACGATGCAGTCTTTTGACAGAACGCTGTCTGCAGAAGATAAGCATTATGGTATTAGGAAGCTTCTTCGAAAGAACAAGGATGGACTCCATATCGAGGAGCATCCTAGAGACTTGAACCATTCTGATTTTAATGAGACTTCTGCTGAGGAACTCGAAGCAAAGGCAATTAGAAGCAAATTGAGTAGAAGAATTGCTGTTGTAGAAGATGAGGTATTGAACCCGAATGTGAAACTGGTCCTTAGCGCACTGTCTGATGTGCCTTTAAAAGACAATCGGCTGATCCACAAGATTCAACAGGCGCAGAGACATCCCGGGTATGAATGTGTGATCAGGATTGCCAAGTACTGTGCCGAGCGTTGCGACCACTACGTCGGCGGCATCCACTCACGAAAATGGGAGCGATTTCATTGCGCTTTCGCCGAACCTTGCAAAGTAGAAACCCGTTTTGTTGGTAATCTCACCACCGAGATCATGCAGTCCTCCGATGTACTATTCATCATTTCTTCGCTCCATAAGGGTCTTCGGATGAAGAAGTTACTGGGTTCCCGACCACCAGGACAACTCTGGATCCTATCCTCCAGAGAGAGTCCTCTTCACGATGTCGAATATGCGCCTCAGGGTTTAACGGGAAACCCTTTCAATCTAAGCATGACCTACGCCAAAGAAACCGATATACATATCCCTTACTGCCTTTTACAGGAGCATCAGACTCGCCCTCCTCCGTTACCCAAGAAGACGAAATTGATGGCATGGATGGCATCTAATTGCCACCTTTTGTCTTGGAGGAGAGGCGAGTTCGTCCAGGAACTTAAAAAAAAACCTTCCTGTTGATACCTACGGCAGGTGTGGCAATATGGGCTCACTCTCTGCCAAACAAGCTAATATACTTCTACCGCAATATAAGTTTTATTTAGCTTTAGAAAACAGTGAATGCCGAGATTACATAACGGAGAAAATCTGGAAAACATCACTCCTCCAAGGCGTTGTGCCAGTAGTGTACGGAGCGAAACGTGAAAATTACGAGCGGTTGCTACCGGAGAATTCCTTTATTTACATCGAAGATTTCAGCAACATGAGCTCATTTGTGGATCACATCCATGCGCTAGACGCCGATGAAGCCCGTTATAATAAGTATTTTGAATGGAGAAGGAAGGGTGAGGTGATTTGTTTTTCTTATCGGTCATTAAGTATATTTTCTCCAGAGATCAATTTTTGTTATTTTCTGAGGAAACTGATCCACCTGTCCATCCATCCAGAGACCTCGTGGCAGAAGAAGACACCAGACTTCGCATCATGGTGGAAAGGACAATGCCTCGACCCCTCCATCGAGAAGCGTGTGCTTGGATTCGACGTTCATCAGAAGAAGAAACGCTCCTGAGACATCACATCTAATCTATATGACACTGAGAAAGAAACTCCCTTGGAAGCAATAAGGAAAGGTTAATATGTATTACATAAGAATGTATGTACGAAATCTTGCTGGAGATCACATGCACTGCTCATAAAAATGTATATGTGGGACTACACACACATGTGACATGAAAGTTTGGTTGAAACATTTTAGCCATTCTTTGTTATATTTCGAATATGAGTGCATTTGAAGAGTAACCCTTTTCAGTGGACATTTCTTCTATCCCGAGTGTCCCCCCCCCCAAACGATACACTTTTAAAAGGGCACCCAAATAAAAAAATCTTCGTGAATTTTAGGGAAATTTCTATATACTAGTACTTCATCCATTTTATGTTTTATTTGGGTTGTATATTATTCCTAAGTTAAGTGCCAAATCAATTTTTGATTCTATAAATATATTTTGCGTCTTAGTTCTAATTTTTTTTTTTTTTTACTTGGTCTGCATGTAGATTCTTTGTAATTTATGCGCCGAACCAATTTTCTGTTCGATATAAACTTTTTGCGTTGTATACTTCATCCATTTTATGTTTTATTTGGGTTGTATATTTTCCATTAGTTACGCGCCAAATCAATTTCCAATCGATTAAAAAAAAAAAAAAAAAAATTTGCGTTGTATACTTCATTCATTTCATATTTTATTTGGGTTGTATAATTATTATCCCTATAAGTTAAGCGCCAAATCTATTTTCGATTCGATAAATGTAGTTTGCGTCTTAGTTCTAATTTATTTGTTGTTTCATTTGGTCTATAGATTCTTTGTAATTTATGCGCCGAAGCAATTTTCTATTCGATAAAAACATTTTGCCTTGTATATTTCATTCATTTGTTGTTTGATTTGGGGTATAGAATCCCCGTAAGTTATGCCGGAAATCAAGTTTTGATTCTTTAAAAACATTCTCGGTTGTATGACTTCATTCATTTGTTGTTTTATTTGGGTTTTTCATTATTTTTTATTCATTTGTTGTTTCATTAGGGTTGGATGTTATCCGTAAGTTCCACCCCAAATCAATTTTCGAGTGTTTGTCAGCCCCGGCGCTATACATAGCAGACGACAAAGCGATAATGCGATCGCGATAATTCCACTGTCGCGTCTTGGCGTTCGCCGAACGTGCACGCATAAAAAAACGCACACGCATAGAAAACTGCTCGCGCGGAACTCAACTCCAGTTGAGTTCCGCGCGTCGTTCGTTCACGCTGTCCTTTATTCTCTTCAAACTCCTTAACCGCTAACCTGTAGAATGCCGGGTAAAGTTATTTGGGGTTAATTTTATACATTCTAACTGTATACAAATTATTTTTTTGGCCTCAGAGACCCTTTAAAGTTAAACTTCAACTTTATTCTCTTTACTCTCCTTGGACTAATGATGTTGTTACAGAGATGAACATTTAAGATGTTTTTAAAATAAAAACGATAAATATACATGTATATCTTAGAATCTATTGCTGACATTACAACCTTATATTATGTCTTTGCTAGAATTACAGTGGGTCACGCTGTTTCATACGTGGCAATATTTCAGAACGAATTCTTAATGGCCACCTAATAAATACAAATTCTGGAATACATTTCAAGGAACTTTCGAGGGTGAAACGAACGAAGGACACCTTTTTCAGATAATTTACGATTTACAAATATATTTCTTACTCTGAATTTTTTTTAAACGAACTATTATGGTCCCTGAAAGTATACTAAAAGATCTAGGGGGATTCGTTTCCACCCTCGCTTTGAGTTGAGATCTCAACTTCTAAGATTATTTTCAAATATTGGCACGGTACTTGGCTTGTAAGAAGTAAGTACCTTTTTGTTTTTAGTTTATCGAGGGCATTTGAAAAATGCCACAAGCAGATATAGTGTAAACGAGATTGTCCAACTTTGTGTTGGTTCCGTAAATACAGAAACAACGGGGTGATAGCATTCATTGGAAAGGTCTCTGAAGTCGGTAAATAGTTAAACTTACACAAAAGGATAGAATTAGAATGTATGCGGCTTTATGCCATATTATTGTTAATGCTTTTTATGAAGTTTGAATAAATCTGCATTAGATATTGGAAATTGTATCACATTTTAGGAGGTAAATATTATATGATGTTTTAACTATCGGACTCGGGACTGGAATCGTTTAGTTGACCGTTTTCCTCCTCTAATATTCCAGAGGTTGTATTGCGTTCTACCATCATTTGCAAAAGTTTAAGACCTCCTCGGGTTTTGTGGGTATTTCACTAATTTGGAATACTTTCTTTTGTCTCATTGAATGATTACACAACATGTTTACTACAGTGATCAGTAGCACAAGAGTAATGGTATAAGCCCATAGTTCAAGTATGATACATAGGTTATGCCATGAAATTAATTGTATATCTGAAAAATAAGTTTAATTTTTTTTCTTTCTTTCTTTGAGTTATTTGCATTTTGAAATAGTGGTCTTAAACTTTTGCAAATGATGGTATTATAATTTGTCATTTCGTATGAGGTGCAAAATTTGTGAATTTGGCATATATTAGGTTTTAAATGTTTTTAAATCATGTAAATAATTTTGCGTCATTTCTCCAGATGCAATTTTGCCATGTACATGTATAAACGATGAACGAATAAAGGAATGAACATTCTGAATGTTTTCAATCACTTTTTTTCTCTCATTGAATTGTTAAGTACTTTTTTTGCCGATAGTAATAGCAGGATTTCAAGCCCACCGAAGGAAAAAAAGTAGGAGAAAAGAAGGATCAAAATTCGAAAAAAAAGTAGGAGAAAAGCAAGATTTAGGAGACAGGATGTAGGACAAAAGTAGATATTTGCGCAAGTTCTCCAGATTTTTTCCCCACATTTATATAGATATTCCCAGTATTCTGACTATACCCTAACAAACTGTATTCATTGCACTTATGAATTTACCCATTTAATGGCCAAGCTCAAAGGGATACTTAATACTTTAGATAGCTTTGAGAAAACATGCTAAATGGGATTACCACATTTCCAGGTTCTACTTCTTTGAGATGCAATCATGCAAGGGTCCGAGCGATGAGTATGACTTGAACTTTCATCTTGTCTCCCAAAGGTTTAGTAGTCTAAGACCGCTGTAACTAATAGTGTCTGAGGTGCATGGGTACCCTTTTTAGGCCAGGAGCCTGTCCCGAAATAGTCACCCCATTTTACCCATAAGATTTGACCCCTTAAAGTTACTTGGATCATCTAAATCAAAAAAAAGGTTGTCAGCCTGACCGGGTTTAGTCCCAAGAGCCCCTAAAAGAGATCCCAAAGTCGGGTCGATTTCACCCCATCTCCCCCATGCACCAAACTTTGTCAGTATAGGAAGTAGTATGAATGGACATTACAAAAAAATGACAAAAATTTCCGTCGGGATGGGGTATCAAACGGCCCCTAAAAACAACACACACACACACACACAAACACAAAAAAACACACCAAAGTGCCTTTTGACAACGTTTTTGCCCCCCCCCCCAAAAAAAAAATTTTCTTTTTGTAAAGAAAAAACATTTTCTTACCTTCTGACTAATAACTCAAAAGACTTTTCTTCAATTCAATTCAAATTTTTAAAACATAATTTTGAGTATAATAATCTTCTGGAGGTGAAATTTGGTGTTAATTGGTCTTTTGATTAATAAGTTATTAAATTGTGAAAAATGTATTGATTTCTCAAAAGTAGCCCAAAATATTGTCAGGATTATGTAAACACACCCATTGTCAATCTGCATCTGTTTGATAAGATATAACAGAGGAGCTCGTCATGTATCTGTGGTATGTGCCTGCCAGGCTGAAATTTGTGTGTGTGTGTGTGTGTGTGTGTGTGTGTGTGTGTGTGTGTGTGTGTGTGTGTGCGTGTGTGTGTGTTAATTATACAGATACCAGGGAAATGTAACTATTTCCCTGCAGATACCCTCCCTGGTCAATAGGTGTGTTTATGATATAATCCTGACAATATTTTGGGGCTACTTTTGAGAAAGCTGTACATTTTTTACAATTTAATAACGACCCAATCGTTATTAAGTTATATAAGTTTCTGGACATGTAATATACAAACTTTGCTATTAAACATGTCCAACTGTTTTCATCATTACTTAGATCAATATTTGTGCATCATATGCTTTGCTTATTGATATTCAATTATGCGCCCATATATATGGAACTACAAAGAAATTTATAGGGGAATACTGAAAGAGGGGTGGAAAGATAAATACAGTAACTACATAACGAAATATAAAGTTGAGTAGATGAAATAACAAAGAAATGCATATATAGGATTAGAAAGAGTATTAAGATTAAAGAAGATGGAAATAAAGAAATACATAAGGCAGTATAGAAAACAAAAGAAGGAAAAACAAGAAATACATAAGGATAAAGATCAAAAAGAATTAGAACAAAAGAACACAAAAGTAAAGATAGAAATTTAAAATGAAAGAAGAAAAAACAAAGTAATGCATATAGAATATAGAATGATAAGAAAATATGGACAGAAAAACATAGAGATACATTAGGAGGAATAGAAATGGAATATAAAGGATGGGAAAAACAAAGAAATACAAAGGGATAGATACAAAAAATAACAAGACAAGTGAAAACTGAGGAATACATCAGGATAGATGGAAACAGAAATACAAAGAAATACATGATGAAATTGAGGAAGAGAAGCAGACAGATACAGAAAAAAACAATGAAAGGATAAAAACACAAGATGAGAGAAAGAGTAAAACATAGAAATACATAAGAAATAGGTACGCATTTGGTTTTACGAGGGCCGGCCTTAGATCCATTGTCCATTTACACCTATAGTGGGCCCAGGACAGAGGCTGACCAAATATTCATTTTGTCAGTGTAACAGGGGTCTTACTGATGTTGTTCAGGTCACTTTTATAGGCTTAATATGCACACTACTTGTTAGGACCTGCAGTAGCTAAGCTACACTAAGATTCTTATGCATGATAGCCTTACATAATATGTAAGATATGTTTGGGGGGGGGGGGGGGGGAGGGCGGGAATAGGAGAAATTGAAAAAAAAATAGGATAAAGGAGGATTATTATGAAAAAGTATGAGAAGTAGGAGGATTGTCAAAAAAGAAGGGGAAATAGGAAAAAATAGTCCGCTTGAAAGCCTGTAAAAGCGATAAAAAACTACTTACATTGGGACTTAATTTTATGTTTTTTCAATAGTTTTTCTTTCTCATATTGTCTCTGTATCATCATGGGTAGGTATAATATCAATGGAGAGCATTGGACAGTGATCAAACTCACTGCGTATAAAAACCGAAATGCAATCATCATTCTGAAGAAAACGATTTACACCTCTACAAATACCATACTTAAACATAGACCAATCCACATTTCGCGTTCCATTTATCTCTATGACTGACGGCATTGTCCCCACAGCCGCATCTATTTGTGTCCATTGCTCCAGTTCTACTATTTCATCAGAGCGCAACACAGAATCGATATACCCGGACGCACCTACAGCAAGCGCGCTAGATACGTTTTGGTTGGTTACTTCTATTCAAGATGATTATTGCCGTAGTGTGGATGCTCGTCTGTGTGTGAGTCTACAGAGGCGCTAGCTTGGAAAGGGGCGAAATTGAAAAGGCAACGGACCTTTTAAAAAACTGGCGCTTGTTGCGTAGGAAATGAATTGAATTCTTTTAAGCGTTGAAACCGAGGTGCTAGAATAATTTTAGAGCAATGGAACTAACATTTACACATTATTGATATTGACTCAGTTAAAACGGTAGATCTAGCGAATGATCGTCGATGTCTGTACTATTTTGTAACCGCGTTAACGCGAAAGGTGGACGTCGTCAGAATATACAAAACAAATAAAAATAGATGAGCGTCTGTACTCGATTAATTCAAATGTCATGGATGCATAAAAATAGAACATAGCATTCGCAAACTAAATGTATTAAACATAATTCTTTCTTGGTTAATCGATTTATATATCCGGCTGCCACTTGATTCAAATAGGGAGAAATATGAACAATGTATTTTTGGGGATGAATGGGGGATATGTCCGATTGTCTTAACTACTGGAATCTCACAAGGTTGAACCGAATCATTTACAAAATTATTTGAACACATTTAGGGGAAAAAATTATTATATCTTTTGCAATGTTAATAAAAAATACAAATGAAAAACAATAAGACATGCATGTAAACAAAAACAATTATTTTTTGTTTGTTTTCATGTTCTTTCTATTTTTGTTTTTGTTTTTGTTATTCTCATGTAATTCATCTTTCTTATCATATACTTTGTATGTCTTTTTGTATACTAGTATTATGCAAGGACTTGCTGAAGAGCTGCCATTGGCTGAAGGAAGTGTTTCCGTGTTGAAATAAAATGAAAAGAAATGAAATCATTAAATAGCACTTGATATATACAAAGTTTCGCATTGATTTAAGCTAAGATGATATAATTGATAATGGCGTTGGTGGTGTATTAAAAGAGTTAGGCTCCTATACAAAGCCTCAAGTATAAAGCGAAATATATCAAGTCTGACCAACGTCTGAAGCGCGGGGTACGCTTTCCGTACCACTAGTGTAATACCCATATCCCTTCCCCGGGTCAGCTTAGTTCTCATAGTTATTGAACTTATTTATGATATGTTATTTTTGCTACAAATGATATCTTATTATTTTTTCTTTTAAAAAAAGCTAAAAGCAAAAAGCAAACCATAACCAGAAGCCCACCCCACTCTCTCTCTCTCTCTCTCTCTCTCTCTCTCTCTTTCTCTCTCCCTCTCTCTCTCTCTCCATTTCTATACCTCCATCTTTTCCTCATTCTTGCCTTCTCTCTCTTTGACACATGTGGTTTAACTAACCACATTCCTCGACTTTTTTTTTTTTAGTAGAGCGTCATAAAAGAAGCATATACTTGTACAAGTGAACACCAAAAAAAAAAAAAGGGGGTTAAGAAATACCAATAGACATGATAGAGTACTATTATATTGGATAATAGAAATAATTGCTTCATTGAAGATAGTATAGTGCTATAGCCCCTGACCTTTGAATAGACTATCACACCAGTGCGTGGTGGACCGTTTAATTCTAATTACAGCTCACATAACCAGCTATAACGGGTAACCATTACAATTTGCTTTACCCCCCCCCCCAATTGTAATGGACCTTCTTTACTTTGAAAAAAAAAAAAGCAATTTTGTTTCTTTGTGTTGATTTGAGCCCATCCTCAGACAACAATACAAATCGTTTAAGTACTAGACAATCCGAAAGGTTTACGTGCTCTATTTTTCTTCTTCTTTTCATATTAATTAACCCTCTTCCCCGCAAGAAATGTTTCGTCTGTATAATATGCTGGTGATATAAATAACCAGATTTTTTTTTATTGGGGGGGGGGGGGGGTGGAGAATGGAACGGTAGGGTATTTCAGATTGAGGTTGAGGGTGAGGCGGTATTTCGAAAAATTATTTGGAAGGAGAAAATAAATTCGTTAAAGGATGATATATATATATATATTTTTTTTTTTTTTTTCTTTTCATAATTTTTTATTCCTTGATTCAGTTTTTCAAAATGAATATTACAAATTAAGCATTAATTACACAATATAATTCAACATGGCAATAAACAAAATACAAATTATATATATCCATCACATGCCATCTATATATACAGTACACACACACACACCCACACACACACCCACACCCACACACACACACACACACACACACACATATATATATATATATATATATACATACATAAGATTAACTATACTTTTATTGGTTTGCCATGTTTTATATCAGAGAGAGACATAGGAGAGGGGGAGATAAAGAGAGAAAGAGAGGGATGGGAGTGCCAAATGGATAGACTTATAAAAAGTGAGACGGAAGAGAGTAGAGAATGAAGAAACGGGGTGGGTGTGTGTGATGAAGGAGTTAACATAGAACTCGGTGTGATGAAGGTTTGGATAGTGCCACACAGTTGGATCTCAAATTATTGATTAAAAAAAAAACACATTTCAAAATATTAAAACATGTTGTTCAGTCTAATTTGAAAGCATTTATGAAATTACCCGTATATCCAGTTGCTATATGCGACGTAAAACGGGAACAAGATATCGTAGGTATCGCAGCGCCTCTTCGGCAGAAGGTTATTTAGAAAAGCTAGCATGGGGTAAAGTCGTAAACTATTCTGGAGGAGGGGTAGTGAAATGATCAAAATCCGATTCAAGTTCATGGGCAGATTATTTCGTCGATTGGAATTACAATCGCTTTTCCAATTTTTACCCCTTTTATATATTATTTCCCCGTCAGTTCCCCTTTTCACTTACCACGAGTCAATCTGCCAATATGACATTAATGAGGATTAAAAACCTGTGAGAGTGTTTCTATTTGAGACCTCATGCTGCTTTGAGGGGCAATGTAAAATTCATAATCATTTTCGAAGCAATGATGGCTATCCAATCTAACAGGTCTATTATCGGGGATAAGAGCTTTGAAATACACCCATAATCCGTGAAAATCTGTCTGAGACCGGCTTTATTCCAACTTTCTACCATATGTTTCGAATTGACGAGATCCAAGACGTGATAAATAGTTTGAAATATTTCGGAGAGAGGTAGGGGGTGGGGTGTTACGATCTGTTCGTGTATATGGGGATTTTCCTTTTTCTTACCTTTTAGCGAGGCAGGGGTTTCTACGAGTGGGGAAGCGCCGGGGACGTCAGTCATCTCTGCGGGGCTTAAAACATATCATTTGCGAGAACGAAGGGCTTACAATCGCTCTCGTTTAATTCTAATTACAGTTATAATCCTGGATTGTGATCGCACTTCGTTTTACGCCTGTCTGTGCTCTCAGCTCTCGGCTCCCCTCATCTCTCCGGTCGTACGCTTCGATCGCCCGGACAATAAACCAGTCAACAATAGCTACATCGACCATTCATCATTGGACGAGAGTATCAGCACCACGCCCACGTCGTGCGTAGGCAACCTATCACGAAGGGCGATTGAAAATCTTGCATATGCATGACCAGTAGCACTCAACCAATCGAATATTGAGCTCGTCAAAAAGTAATCAGCTCTATGATTGATGTGGATGAGAGCTATCTTAGCAAAAGGCAATATGTCTCCCCCTGTTTACACTATAGCATGGCTGCGTACACAATAGAGGAGTGGTAGATATATTTGAAAGGACTAGACTCGTCCATTTCGGGTATTATCGTAAGGGGATTAATAGGAGTGGCAATGATTGGAGTGAATAGGTTATGGTATAACGATCCCTCTCACATCGTCTGCTTCAGATCACCGATTCTCGAAGTCTAATCACTATTCGCGACACCTTAGCTGAGGTCACTCGCAAAGAGCTGGTCAAACTAGCTGCCCAAACCAAACCCTCTTCTTTAAATCAATTCATCCTCCTCTCTCTCTCATTAATTTCAAGAATCGTCATCAGAATCATCATCGCTATAACCATCACACCCCGTACATCTCCTCGCAATGCTGGACCACAGCTAGTCTGAGTTCTTTACGTCTCTGAATATTCCCGTTACCCATTACCCCACACGCTCTCACGAACTATCGAGGCATTGATCATCTATGTTATGGTGAAGGAGGTTCATGACGATGCTATCATCTCGAGCAGTGTGTAATTGAATGCAACGCCCACTAATTCACGGATAAAGATACGACGTGTGGAACACTTCCAGAACATCGCCGTAAGCCACGGAAAGACCCGGCCGCCCTCCCTCCCTCGCTCCCGCCACCTAGACTCTCGAACAAACTACTTGTGGTGTTGTCCGAGAACTCTTCACACCATTCGTTAGCAGGGATTCTTTCATTTCACACTGGAAACCACTGTGAAGCTGAAAGCTTGCCAACAATTATCTGGCCTTTCACCATCTGTCAGTCTAGAAACAACGAGTCGAATTTAAACGGTGAGTTAAGAAACATTTTATCAGCATTAGAAAATATTGCTTCACTTTGCTAAATCTATTTTTATTCCTTTTGATAAACATAACCGTTGTAAATCATAGTCTTTGTGGACTATTTTCATATTAAATGATTGTTTTGATAAAGGTTAAGGGAACGAAGAAAACAAGGACATATATTTATTAGCTGTTGACTTTCTATTTTGATCGGCATTACATTTACTTATTTATGTGAATATTGTCATTTCTTATGATAGTATAACTATTATATTGTTAAATATTTAAACGTAATTGGCACCAGAGTCTCATCACGTTCATAAGTAATTTATCAAACTTATTTTTTTATTTTTTTAATTTTTTTACTGAATTATGATTAAGTTTTTCTTTATGTGTCTAAATTTTGCCAGATTCGACGTCGATGTAACTTTGGAAAAGTAAGCTGACCTTTAAGGAGTGATTTTGGTCATCAGTTGTGATATAACAAGCCAGAGTGCACTGACTATCTTCCATCTCTGTGAGGTATCAATAAATGCTACCTGACCAGATGGAATCAACGGCGGAATCGCCACGCCGGGAAACGACATCACCAGGACTGAACCACACCGGGAATTCTACGACAATCAATATGCCTGTAGCCAGCCCAAAGCCCATCGGCACTCATAATAATAACAACTCAACACGGGACGAATGCTCACGTTGCAGCTCACCGGCATCATCGCCGAACTCTTGCCCCGCCAGCCCGGCGCACAGTAGCAGCGATGCTGGGTCGGTGCCACCCTCGCCTACGGCTGCAGCAACACACGTCGGGTTTTCACCAGCTGCCACTCACCACCTACCACACCGGCAACAGAAACACATCCACCACCATCATCATCACCTTAATCTCAACAACAACAATAACAATACCATCAACCACATACGAAGCAAACATGACTCGGGGTCGGAACTCTTCATTGGTAAGGCCCTTGATTCGAATCCCTCCCATCATCAGCTTGGACTACCCCCTCATATTCGTCACCCGATGTTATCCCAGGCTAACCTACAAATCCCCTTACCGGTTCGCAATCCCGTCACTGCCCCGCCCTCGTTTCTTATCAGAGATATTCTCGGAGATCTAAAAACGCGGGAAAGTAACTCAAGAACTGAGGCTGAAATTCGCGAGTTCGACAGACGATCAGCATTCCACTTCAGGCACAGTGATCTCTCGTTACAGCGTGCTGAAAAAGCCGATAAGGACATTGATGACGACGTTGATGACGAGGACAGACATAGTGAGACGACGTCATTGAAACGATCACTATCTTCAGATGATCTCGCAGATTCGAAGTCAAAAGACAACGATTACGATAAAGGTAAGTCTATTGACTCATCTTACTTGCTCACCAAGATTATCTGTTATTCAAACGATTTTTTTTTCTTGATAAAGCTATATACTTTTTCTTCTCATTACCATGTTTGTAATTATATCCATTAAACTGAAACTGAAACTGATACTGAAACTGAAACTGAAACAAACACTCAAAGGGCGTATAGCTTCTATTACTGCATATCTTTCTTGTCACTTTCATTTTTTTGTCTACCCACGCATCTTTAAAACTTTGAAGTTTGGAAAGACGTTCACATTATATCTGTGACCAAATCACGTGTGTTTCTTTATTACAACCCCTATCTCATGGCAAGGCCTAAAGACTCATTCAATTAATTTGCTGTATGGTTAAAAAAAAACAGGACATAACTTACTTGCGGTTGGTACCATTTTTTAAATGTTACGTATACGTATTGAATACATATCGCCAAGGAAAGCAGGTCATTGTAAAAGTAGATCAGCAGCTAAACGATTTAAAAGAAACATATTATTTTGATTATATATGCTTTTTCTTACAGTTTAACACCCGTTGAGAATATAAAGCTGTTAAAGTGGACCTCAAGATCTGAATAAGGCTGAAATCATATTCTTATCATTCTTATATTCGTACTGATTGAAAAATCCCAAAACACATAACTTCGCCTCTATACGACTGGGATAGCTATGCTCACTGAGAATAACATATTCATTTCCGAATCTAATTATTGAAATGCTGCACTTGCATGCTCTTCTTTTTAAAACGTGTATATAAAAGAATTGAAATTCAGATGTGTTAAATTTTAGAGAGTGTGGGACGGAAGAAGCATACTATGTATCAATATGGTTTTAAGAATTATTGTTGACCGGAATATAACAAAAGTGAAATATATTACATATGCAAACGTTGATATACAATAAAAGAAAGTAACATGATACTTTCTTTGGCTTTCTAGTTTTGGTATAATCTGAAGTAATGATTATTCATCATTTTCTATGCGACAAAAAAAAACCGTCTGCATATGATGGGCGATAATCATATTCCGATGTGAAGTGAAATCTAGGTGTTTTTAATATACTTCCAGTACGCAGTCAAGTAACTGGTCTTTTGATATGATAATTTCATAAGGAATCATTTGCATTAATTTGACTAATGGCAATATCTCTCTGGGCAAGCATGATTAACATAGAATTGGACAAAAAACAAAATTCATAGCCGATCTTCACCGTTCGAGAGCTAATATATGTTAAATGACAAACCCCAAGAGCGAGTTAATATTTCACACTCTATAAGAAAGGTATGAAGTGAGGAGAATGAGCAGAGTATACACACATTCCAGTGGCTTCTCACCGGGCATGCATTTTGTAGGAGGCCTGTTTCGCCTGAACGGACCCGCGGCCCGTCTGCCGTGTTTCGTACCCGCCTTGTATACAACGTGGAGTTATAGACGTATATATACGCACTCCATAATACGAATTTATGAACTGAATAGGAAAATAGTTTAATAAGTACTTGAATATAGTTTGCTAGCTTATCAATTAATTCATACACTTGCAGAAAAAGCTTGAGGTGTTCTACACAGTCCGGATTCATTTACTGATTATGCAATGTACATGATTAATTAATATTCAAGTTACTGCTGTTGAGCTTCAAGTCTATAAATATTTATCACAGTAACATGAAGCAACGCCCATGCTTTTCTGTCATCATGATAGCCTACGTCGTTGTGATTGTTTATTTTTTCGTTTTTATTCTTGTTTACGCCTCCAAATTTCCCTTCCCCATTTTTAGTTTGCATTTCTAAAATTCAAAGAAAAATCATCTGATTACTTTGAAAGTTCAAGCTCCCTTAATTCTTCCGACTTTTAATTTTCCCCGTTCTTATTCAATTCGTATAGCCGTTCGCTTTTTAAAACGTTTATTGTAGTCACGAATCTTAAATTTTACTGCCCCATTGAATCCTCCATATCGTACTCCTTTTCCAGCTACAGTCTGCTCAACTAATTCAAGTTTCTAATACTTTTAAAACTGGAGGTGATGGTAGTGATAGACAAAACAAAAGAAAAACAATTATTCAGTCTCTATATCCAACCTTAAATAATTAGTTGCCTTCTATACATGGTACAGGCTTGGGAATAGAAAAAGGCATCGCAGATAGAAAAAAAGGAATATAATTATACTGATAATCACTTTCTTTTTCAATGTGCAAACATCACCTTTTAATGCAGTGTATAGATAGTACCTTTTGATATCTTGACAGACAATTTAGTACATTGAATGATATCTCGGTATGAAATAATACATGGAATGCATTTGTTAATAAGATCAGTTGATTTTTGTTTGCGGTGACTTAATATCGCTTTTGCTTCGTAACACTGTGGCCATCTAGCGCTTCATTCAGCGTGTTAATATATGAATAATTGAGATACATGACAGTCTATAAAAGAAATGTCCTGTCTACGAATATTTTTGAAAATAAAATACATACATGATAGATGAAAGAATAATGGTGCTACATGCATGGAAAGGATTTGATATCAAGATTTCTTTTAGAATTTTGTTACTTAAAATGAAGCGAATATAATTTTTTTAAAGATTAATTATATGTTGTTAATTTTCATTAAAGATTGTAAAATATAGTCAATAAAATTATCATTAATTGATGCGTTTAATTGTGATCATAATAAAACATTGTCACATATAACAAAGTCGAATATTGTTACCTCACGATATTATAAACCCTTTTTTCCCCATCATTATTTTTTTCTTCCTTTTTCCTCTTAACCAATTCATAAATAGCCTTTTAAAGTTGGAATCAGAGGATACATGATAAAATATGAACAGAAATATAGGCATCTAAAATATCAAATGTCTACTAATAAAGTTAGATAAGTTATTGTTTTAATAACTGCATGACTACTAAAAACAATATGAGCTGCATAAGTTAATTGGTTGACAAGTTGGTAATTCATAATCATGTACCTTTACATCTCATATTAAAAAAACTTTTCATTAATTTGAAGAAAAAAGAAGATAATTAGATTACATTCATGCAGGATTTTTTTTTTTTTAATTCCTTTTTTTTTTTTTTTTTTTTTTGCTTTATACATGAATTCCTTAATTTTTAATTTTTCTTTGTTTTTACTTGGCCCTTTGGAGCTAACCAATGTAGAACCGTCTCTTTTTTTATCCACTCGTTGTTCCTCATAAGCCTTTTACAATTGGGTTACTAATGATGATTTTCTACTCTTATTCATCTCCGATGGTGGGTAAAATTTGACTAGATGAGACCTTGGAAGTTCTTTCTATCATAATTACAACAAAATAATACCCATTGTCATATTCCTGGTATCCAAGGCCGATATGTATAGTTCAAGCTTATTATTATATTCCCCATTCCGTGAGAGTATTATACGCCATTACACATCATTAAAGATAACATGAAATAACTAATAGTGCTGATGAAGTTCTTTTAGAAAAGTTTTGATCAGAAAGCAATCTTCCCCATGGATTGCTTTATGTTGATTATAATAAGAGCCAGCTCGTCGGCAATAATTATGTCCGAGCAATACCTCTATTATTCATTTACTTATTCTTCAAGTTTTGGGGATACATAGTCATTGTCTGTGACGAAAGATGAATGATATACAAGTTTTAATCATAATATTGCACAAAATAGGTATATATTATTCATACTTTCGATGATTACAAAATATCTTGATCTATTGAAACTAGTCTTATATAGGCTAACAACCATGTGACACAACTCATTAGAAGTAGCATCTTCATAGCCATAATACCCCATTACCAAAGCTTATATGTTAAGAATAGTTTTATTAAAAGAACATATTTCTTGCTGTGTTGATAATGATTATAGGGGTTTCTTTCCCTAGGGAATAAGTATAGATGTAATGATATCCCTGTATTCCCCCCCCCCCCCCTTCATGCTGGGAAATATGAATATTAACATACATGTGGATCTTTAAAATGGGAATCGGGTAGTTCCTGTATCAAACCCATGGGAATGGGATAACTCAGTAATCAACGGGTTAATTTTACGACATTATTTTGCTCCAGGATTTATTGGGTTCGGATAAGGGCTGCGAGTGTGGTTGGGTTTAAGTTTAGGGTTAAGTGTTGTTTTTAGGGTTGGAGTTAGATATTCGGTTAATGATTTCGGAGCAGTCATTATCGCCGGAGCATGTGTAGTCCAACCCCTCTCCCACAGCTCCCTTGTCTGATCTGAGTACGCCCCTCGGACGCAATCAATCATTCTGATGGTCCACAATTAGACTTGGTTGGCTACATTCAAACATGAAAGATGAATACTTTTACTGCTGGGTTGACTGGTTTCTTTGACACAACTAATGAAGCTTAAGCCTTTTGTTTTCTTCCCAAATGATTCTGATCTTTTTAATTATCATTTGAAGTATAGAATTTCACTTGAAATGGCAGCGGTAAAGAGAGAGTGGAATAGAAAAAGAACCAGCACAAAACCCCCTTCCCTTGTCCAATTTTGTCATCCGTAACATCAGTGTACAATGAATGAAAGGAATAAACAATGATATCATCATGAAAATGAAATAATTGGTGAAAATAATTCACTAATTCGACCTTGTAATTTGCACGGTATCTGCTTTTGTTTGTAATTATTGTGTCCCACCAAACTTTATTAACAGATTAAGATGAATACCTAATGAGCTTATTCATAATGCAGTCTAAAAGAACAAATCAGAACGATGAGTTTTGTTTTTCTTGTTGAAATCCCTTTATATTTCATATTATAAGGTTATTTCTATTGAAATGAATTTGCGAAAATTATTCCGACATTGGTCATTAAAATGCGCAATTAATAGATGAGAATATGGATTTCAACTCCAATTTTGATTATGATGACGACGATGATGTCAAATGAAGATGACGAATAATGATATTCCGCATGACGTCGATAATGACGTAACAAACGGCAGCAAATCTTATATTTTTATATGAATTATCGAGACTGATCTCTTAGGCCTACATAAAGTAGTTACAAATCCAATCATCAAACCTTTCTTGTTGGCATTATTCTAGAAAAGATTTTACAACACAAAATCATACAATGTGGCTAAAGAGCTTTCATAATAGATAACGTTATGACTTTTAAGATTGGATGAAATTGATGTTTGTGGAACAATACGCCGTGGGCTGTCAATTAGAGTAGCAGAACCGAGAAAATGCGTAACAACTCTCACCCGCGGTGATTCAAAAAGATCTAATATGTGAAATTGGAAGGCTAACACAATTAAAATTAGTAGTGCCTGCGCAAACACTGCACTTCTAATACATACATGGCGTAATCGCCGTGTATTAATAATCTTTATTCGGTGTAATCATCTCGAATCAATAAACTTAATTCTTTGCTCATTCACTAATCACACGTAATTGGATATGTTAAGCGAGCTCAATCATTTTTCCATTCGGGATCTGTCTATTATTTGGAGTGGTAGAGCGTGTGTGAAAAGCGTCGCTCTGTTCGACACGTCCGTACGAGGGCCGGCCGGGCTGGGGCGACTTCCCTCGCTTCTATGGTGTTAGAGGTTATGTCTGCTCGCGCGGGTTTAGCACACCGCCAAGTCAATAGAACGACCCACTTCTTACCATGACGCACAGGTACATATCGTTTCATTTCTACATTGGAAAAAAATTAATTGTTCCAACCAACATTGTATATGACTTCTCTGAGATCAACTCGATCATGAAATTGGCCTAATCATTGTATTGGGTTTGGGCTCTGTAAAGTCATTTTGCTATTTTTTCCCCTCGACTTCAGTTTGAACAACAACAACAAAAAAAACCCCTTGTTAATCAATAGTCATCATCCACAAATACATAGAACAGAATGATAATAAGCGTAATATTGTAACTAGTGCTGTTATGAGTCAATTTGACTTACTTTGTTAAATATATAGACGCGGCTGATGTGTCAAGGCAAAAAAGGAAGTAAATAAATAAATATAAATAAAGATCATAAACATTCATATATGATGGCGTTCACGTCCATGTGTGTTTGAATATAATATACAAAAGGAGTATCATCAAGTACCAACATAATAATCAGAATTGTAAAGAAGTCTGTAAAGTTTCCCATGTTACTCTTCTCATTTTCTTTAGAGGCGAAGTGTCATTTTATATAGGCATTCATTACTTGAAATATAGACGCATGTTTTTTCTGAGAAAACCTCTTTCATTCTTTTGAAGAAATCATAGTATAGTGGCTGATATTTATTCAGGGAGCATACTCTGTAGTCCCAATCGTCCCATGTAGTATTCATTCCAATACAAACTTTCAATTCATAACACTCGGCACAAAGCGCTCTTAAGAGAATTACACACTCTTCGCTCGTTAAACGAAAAAGGTCCTATCATAAATTAACCTTTTAAAGACCAGGAAAAGAGATTTCTACCTCTTTACTCAAGACTGGGGATCGTGAGCCGACTCTGAAAGTATTTTTTTCATCCATGGGTATCTTATGACGATTAATACCAATTTGTGAATGCATTATTTACTGACTAACGAGGCGAGGGGTGCCGAGAAGTGAGAACGTACAGCGGCCGCAAAGCGCCAAAGGAAAAAAGAAAAGAGCTTCTTCTGAGCGTTCAGTCATTCTGTTGAGGTTTGGATACCTATGGGTGCCATTGAGGGGGTAAACACCATCAAAATGATGACAAATCGTGGTCGTTAGAGAAACGCTTTAAACTCTCCACAAATTCAACCAGGATGATGATAATGGGCGCGGTATTAAGGCGATGAGCTGGGAGTGAATAATAGAAAGCTTGACTCTCGGATATATCATATCGGAATGCTAAATAGGGTTATTAAAATCTCTTGAACTCTCCAAACGACCTAGCCCGACTGGACGTCTTAATTGCTTCGATATATCAGGCGATGATTTCGGGTAGATGCATGAGCCTGTTTTCAAAAGCAGGTTGAAAGGCGAAGCTCTTTCACTTCTAGAATTAACAGAGAAAATAATTATATTAAAATTTCCGGATCATGATTTTCTTTGCTTGCACTTTGGATCAGTGGCAATGATCCTTATAAGATGGCAATTTGTTAATACGAGATTAACACACGGTTTAATGAGTGTTTATCATAATGATGGTAATAGCCGTGAAAGTGATTACTGTATATTGTTAGATAACCGGCCTCTTAATCGCTTTAAATCGTTTGCGCATTAAGTTATTATACTTGATTAAGAGGGTTCACTGTGTCGTAATAATGAAGGGAATTAACTCGCTGCTGTCTGCTCC
This sequence comes from Heliocidaris tuberculata, assembly GCA_025618425.1. Taxonomy (NCBI): domain Eukaryota; kingdom Metazoa; phylum Echinodermata; class Echinoidea; order Camarodonta; family Echinometridae; genus Heliocidaris; species Heliocidaris tuberculata. The sequence continues at coordinate 32,006,570 of CM046848.1, forward strand.
CTTTGCTTAATTAAGTACGATCTAAAGCTTGTTATTAGATATCGATACTGCCTATACTCACACAAGGTTGCATATAGGTCATGTGATAAAGAACCCACTTCCCCCTACGTATTTCAAATGGAATAAAGTTATGGAGAAAAAAACTCCGAAGGAAACGTATTTCCTAAAACGTTTTTGTAATGCTTGCAATGTTCTTCATTTGACAGAGATATAATCGTAGTCGGGCAAAATGATGAGTACTGAATTAGATTATTGAATCAGTCAGTTTGGCATTTAGAATCTGCAAAGATTAGTGCTTTTAACTTTAAAAGCAGCGGGGGGGGGGGGGGATATAAGCAAGGTATTACTGTATTATAGGGATAAGATATTCATGAAAAGTTGCGTTTATTGAGTCTGAATCTGCTTATTGAATCGGTAAACCAAGTAGTGTCGAGATAATGATCACAACAAACTTAGTAGTGTCTGATCTTCACCATTTTAATTGTCATGTGCGTGGGTTTGTAGACGATTATATTCATCAGACATTTCGTTTTATTTTTGTAATAGACAGATAGAAAACTAAGATAAATGCATTAACGCTCTATGAATAATTGATGAGTATTTACAATTTATGAATAATTCATTGGTATTTACAATTCCATTTTTAGCTGATTTAGACTGAATGTTATTGCTCTGCGAAGATGTTATGAAATACGATGGAATAAAAAATTATTCATTTCAATTTTAATGTACTTAAAAATCTAACCTGAATTTGTTTTAAAGTAACATGTGACTGACCGCATAACAGAACGATAGCACTTTCCCGTATTAGGGCGAAACTTAGCGTTTACTCAGAATTTGAATATCGAGAAAAAGATTGTTCTAATTATTTTTTTACCCCCCCCCCTTTTTTTCTTTCTCTCCTCTCTCCCTCCCTCCCCACCTCTCTCTCTCTTTCTCTCTCTCTCTCTCTCTCTCTCTCTCTCTTTCTCTCTCTCATTCAGATGTAGACCCTGATGACTCAGAAACGGACGGTTCATCGGGCAACAAAACGAAGAAGCCTCGCAAGGCCCGGACAGCTTTCACTGATCACCAACTCAATACATTGGAGCGAAGCTTTGAACGCCAGAAGTATCTCTCAGTACAGGACCGTATGGAACTAGCTGCTAGTCTTAGCCTCACAGACACTCAAGTCAAGACGTGGTACCAGAACAGAAGGTAAATTTAAATTGATGTTACAATGTTTCGAGTTTTAATCATTCTTACAGAATGGTCATCTGTGTATACATGTACCGCGTAGAAGAACAGTTGATTCCCTGATCTATCAACATTTGTTTTTCTTCAAATTAAAACTGTACATATATTCTTCTCATCGAAGAAATTTGAAATGGAACAGCATATATTATTACAGAATTCTAAAAGATATGTATGATATTGATATAATTATGGCTCAATATAATTATCAAAGTGATTTTATTTCTACTGCTGAGAAGGTGAAATGTCGGTACAGCGCCAAGTTCTTGTTGCGCAAACATGGTTCTCTTTTCACATTATCACACTTTCTTCTTTTCACCGCTTCACCTTGCATGCCTCTAAATACTTCTATCACAATCACTGATCTACTGTTTAACCATGCATCTAGTTTCAAAATGCAGTAGACGTTCTAATGATCACTATCTCTCCCATTTATTATTCATCATATTCCTCTATAATGCCTTCATGAGAGATGGGAGTCAAACGATTCGGCGCGTTTTGGTTTGATATCAGCAGATTCAACGACGCGACAATGATGTGTTTACGCATCTGAAAGCGATTTACCTCAAATGTTATCCCAAAACGCCAACTACTATAGTGCAAGGCAAACCGATCACAAAAAAAACATTCAAAATGGAAGGGAAAAATCTTGGAAACTTTCATCGCGTTTTAATAGAGATTTTACTTTGTTGAAGATGGGTCAGTGATGTGTTCGGGCGGAGCTGGCGCTCTTTAAGTTTAACGCGTACGGTATCTATCATGACAAACATAATTTTGTAAATATGCATTTCACTTTCATCATTTATATACTTCTACCTTTATATTTTAATTTCAGCGTCATAAACGAACAATCTTAGTGAATCATCAAGTTAAGTGCGGATGTCCAATTAGATTAAAAGAGTAGAATACGAACAAGCGAAATATTAAAAACTAGATATCAACATGATCAACTTCAGTTAAATAATTTTCTGTGACATCTAGCGATAGAAGAGAAAGAATAAATAAAGAGATATGACATGAGATAAGGAAGGGAAAAGGAGAGAAGAGAAGAGGAAGAAAGAGATAAAATGTATCTTTATCGTCAATCGGAAGCACCTTTAGCTAAATGCTATCATTTGTCAAATTCTCTTAGCAAGTATGAATGAATAATCATCCTTTTTCTAAGAGATTCCACGGAGGAGCTACAGTGTATTTCAATATTTATACTTTTACGCTAGCGATTGACGATACCCTTTAGAAATCTTACAAAGCGCGTCATCGTTTTTTCCGTATATATGGGATGGGTATCTACAATACAATCAATATTCCCCGAAGCATTTCTTAAGTCTTCCACTGCCGATTAAGGCTTGGAGCAATGTCTCGTCGTGACCGATTGAAAGCATTGTGAGCGTAACTGTTAATCATTTTGTCTGGAAGGAAGTATTTTCTTACTAAAGGAAGGGTTCGAGTTTCCTTCATTGTCTGTATATTCAGAAAATGCCTTTTCTGCTTGGATGTCGGGCGTCTATAACTATCATTTTTCTTTCTTTCTTTCTTTCTTTTGTTTTATACTATATATTACGTGAACTTCATATACTTATTCCCACGGAGGCGTTCGATGATATTGCTCTATTTTCTTTCTTTTTTCTTCTTGTACTTTTAGATTATCCATTCCTCATCCCTCCCTCCACTCCCCCCTCTCTCTCTGTCTTCATATTTTCTCTTTATATTTATACTCAGGGGAGGACTGGAACTAAATTTTGAGAGGGGAATTTCGGAGAGACAGGCCCTTTTTAAGCAAAATATTAACCGACCCGTGGGGGAAAACTCCCCATCCTCCCCATGGCCAGTCCGCCCCCGTCTATACTCCGAGATCATCTGTCTATCTGTACGTCTCCTTCACTCTCTCTCCTTCCATCCTGTATAATTCAACTTCCAGTCTTCCTCCCTAATTCTCCTCTCATCCAGTTCTCTCTCTCTCTCTCTCTTTCTCTCTCTGTGTGCTCTCAGTCGCTCTCTTCCAGAGGGAACATGACCTGAAAGTTTCCGGATTAGTTCTTTTCTCTTTCAATAGTCATAAATATTTAATAATACAACTATGATAAAGAGAAAACGAAATACTTTACTCTAACTCTCTAGAATCGGAAGTCGGTTTTCATTTCTATTCACAGAGAACTTACAAGTTGCAATTCACTACCTTCCAGCAATTCTTAATACTTGATGTAATAATTACGATTTTATTTTGTAGTCCTGCTGTAATATGATATTGTTATAATTTAGTCCTGCTTTGAGAAGAAATATCAGTTTAATTTATAGTCAAACTATGTAAAGTCCCAATCGATGTCATGATATTAGAGTCAATGTGTGAAGAATACTTTCATTAATCTCATAAAGCAAGTCCGATTCGAAACGTATCACTTTCTAATCAAAGAGCGGAAAAAACATATTGTTTAGTGATACCATTTTACTTAAGTTTAATCAAATTTGATTTAGTTATAAGATAGTGTTTTACACATTCCCCTTTGAAAAAAAGGGGCAGGTGCAGAGAGTTATTACCGATATTATATATAATACCTGATAAATTGTCTTATTAATTTCATAATGAATAGATTAAGGTTCCTTTTCAATTTTCGTTTCATTTTGTTACAGTAAAGATTGTTGAAACCCCAATTAATATCCGTCTAATTAAACATACTTAATAAATATGCTAAAAGCTTTCTATCTCAACGGGGTATCCAATTAACAAATCACTCGATTCACAAACAGACGTTTATCGTATTTTAGGCAGCAGATCTCAGATTGTATCATTTCAATATATGCATGCTGTTTTCCTCCATTTGGGGAGCATTGTTATTAACAGTATGTCGGTTAACCATTTTAGTTTTTCTGCATGCTGCACAATTTTCGGTCACAAATCGTTTCTTTCGAAAACAGGCGAGCGACAAAATTGAGGTTTCACCGTATAATGGAAACAGAGAGAGAGAGAGAGAGAGAGAGAGAGAGAGAGGGTAGAAGAAAGGGAGGGGGTCTCTCCCACCGATTTGCAAAAGGATTTCAAGTACAAAATAGGGCGCAACAATCGTCGAAAACAGGGTTTAAGCGAGGAACAAAAACGTGCTCTAAATCTTTGCAAAGCCGTCGGGGGTACAATTACTTTACGCCTCGATTACAATAACGGGCAACACAAACAAAAACAATGTACCCCCATAAGCATTTCCTGCACCTTTTCTTCTACCGAATTTTTTCTTCTATAAAGCGGGGTTAAGAAAAAAAAAAGGTATTTTTTATTAAGAAAAAGTATGACAAGTCGATGTACTTTGGGGTCGGACTTTGGATCCTACAGATGCTGTCATTATGATATCGGTCTAACATTATAGTAATTCTGGAACAATTCCCGAGTCTACTGTACGAGAATTTTAATTTTGACTCCTTTTCTCTTCATGCATCTGTCCAGTCTCGCTTAATATTTTGTGTTGTCTGTATCATCAACCTTCATCTCTCTATTGTAATGTTATCATATACTTTATATATTATATTGATTACACATTCTCAAAGCTGAAAACAATAATAAGTGTCATTCCTTTTTCAGTTTTGATCTACATTCATCATTGTTGTTACCAACGTAGTCTAAAAATGTGTGATCTTCAAGTGCTATAGAAAACAATATATTTACAAAATATTTAGTTTGTTATTAATTGCATTTCAGTGATAAAAGTGATTGTGTATTCCAGATCATTAGCTTGAAATTTAAATGTAGGTATGAAATGAATGAGCACTCACTATTTCTCATCAACTTAAATATTATTCTGTACAAATTGTGGCGAAATTGTAATGAAAGTTGCATAATCATTATACATTTAATTGTAACTTGGTGAATATTTTCTGCTGTTCTTTGTATTCGAATTGAAAATGAAAGGGTTATGACAATATTAAAAAGTGATAGAAAATGTTATTTAACAAGCCTTTTCTTCTTATCTATCTTTATAGGACTAAATGGAAGCGCCAGACGGCTGTTGGTTTGGAGCTCTTAGCCGAGGCAGGGAACTATTCCGCCTCCATGCAGCGCCTCTTTGCACCTCCTTTCTACTACCACCCCACACAGGGCATCGTATCAAACCTCGACGGATTGTACGGGCTGCAGGCGGGCCAGCGTCCCGTGCTCCCCCGCCTCTTCTTGCATGGTCTGCAGCAACATGTTAGTCATCTGCCCCTTACTCCACGACCGCTTCATCCACACTCGCATTGACCTCCTCGTCATCATGCGAGCTCAATGAAGACCTCGTCGATATCGTAGATGATGAGGGCTTGTTACGATGATCGATATTTTAGTGACATGAGCATAAAGACTCTGACGATTAGTTGTTCTCGAAACATCTCTCAGTTACGACTAATTATCGAAGAAACGATGACTGTTTATTACATCGTCACGATTTTCGGAATCATTACACTCTTGGATGATGAAAAATTGCAGTTATCGGCATTATGTTGCAAAGTTTATCAACATTATATCCTCGCTTGCGGACTTATAATTCACGGGGTAACATGTTGTGAATTTTATTTTGATGGTGAAAACGTTTAACAGCTCAAGTTATGTCACCATCCATAATCTCAGAATCAAACTCGGCATTCGACAATTAGGATGTGATTCTGTGCTGCACACAATTTTTATAAAACACTGATATAAAAAGAAATAGATATTAAGTGGTCTCAAACAATTTGAATTATCAGACGACAAAATAAATCGATATTATTCTACCTTCGGTTAAAAAAAAATCTGATGTTATAAAATATTTGCATATCGTTCATGTATAAAGTGACAAAGTTTAATATTAATTCATCATGAATATTGTGTGTCACTTTTTATTTCAAAATCGCCGAATTAAAAGTCTGATCAACATTACGCTAGTAAATCTCATTCTAATTGTAAAAACAGGAAACATTGTCGAATAACAAAGATTAAACCGTCTTGAATCATTGGTTCATCCACATCATATGTTTTAATTAATGTATAGAGTTAGAGTTAAGCATTCCAAAACACCTTGATCATAATTAAACATAATGTTTGCTAGCGTAAAATACAATCATGTGCATAAACGGTGTGGTTATTCTCCTGATATATATGTGTTTTTAACATCTGTGTTATAGATAGATCGCCGATACCTACGTATGTTGTATAACTATTGTGCTAAGTATTTCCTAGGTTGTTAATTCCTCGCAAAGCAAGCTAATTTTTGGATTACGAAATTCCAAGAGTTTAAAACATAATAGATATGAGGTAAGGAGGGTATCTTCTAAGAAATAGATCCATACTTTGCCAAAAAAGGAAACACTGCACAATGTAATACTTACATGTAGATAGAAACTTAACTGAGTCATATAGGCTAAACCTTTCAAGAGAGGGATGTATGACTGTTTCTTAAAAACATGATAGAATTTGAAAACATTTATGTCACATAAAGATTGAGAATAAAGGAGGCGATGCTTAAACTATACTCTTAAGTTGGAAAGTGAAAAAAGAGGAAATCCTTCAATAGCCCCACCAATAGGAAGTTTTAGCTTTTCAACAACATAACATGGAAACATTTGAAAGCGGCAAAATACGTCATGATTGAGTAAGACTCATATGAAAGAAACCTTCCATTAAAATCAAACCCTCTTAAAGTTTTGTTATTGTCATTTTTGTCGTTTAATTTTTACTTTCAGAAACTTTAATTGAAAGTAATTCCTCGTTGGCGGAAAAGTCTCGCCATTAGAAAATAACAAGCATACCCCCATAATCCCTGTGCCAAAAGCTGTTAATACCTTATGATTACCTTGGATGGAGTTAATAGCATTAATAATGGCTCATATAATTCCACATTGGCGCTGTCTAATAACATGTTGCATTGACATTTATGATCTTAGTCGAGTAGAAAATTCCATGATTTCTTTCACCGCAGCACAAGTTCTTTAATACTTCTAATATGATTACGAGTATATACGAGACTGAGAAGGATAGAACGCTGTATTGCAAGGCGCGCTTGAATAGAGTGGTGTGCCGTCAATATAATTTCTAACAGCAGATGAAAAAGTACAATAATGTCGCAATAATCCTCATCATCATCATTTACACCTAAAGTGATCTATGGAATGACTTTCACAGTCTTACGTGAAATCAGGCATGATAAAGCGATGGCGGTGTAGGCTAAGTGTGTTGGACTCCGGTAAAAGAGCATTTTAAAGACCATCCCCACTGCCGGAGTATTTCCTACAAGAAATTTCTGCATTGGCTGACAAAATATAAAGTCACTTGTCTGTATTGGAATAAAATTTGAACGTTTCCACTATTTATGACTGTTGTATATGTTCTCACAAGAATACGTTTGGACATCTTGAATTCAAAAAATGTATCTGCCCCCAACCCCCTAAAAACATATTTCCTTATTTATTGAAGGACTAAAGGGTTTAGAGCAAATATTGTGCGACATCTATGCGAACACTTTTTTTTAAAAATCTCTGATAATTTCCATCTTTAAAGCAGGAGTTTAGATGGTTAAGAACCTAAACAATTTAAGATAACTTATAGGGTATTGATAAGTATAAAATATGCAGATCAGAAAAAATTAATAATTTCCATTTTATCAAGCGACACTCATTAAAATGTTTCCTTTGAGACTTTTAATTATCAATATTTTACACAAAATGTGTTCAACATGTTCAATTCGAATTAAACTAATATGTCAAAATATTTTGATGAAAGTATGAACGACGGAGAAATGAATATTTCTGATGATAAGAAGAACCTTGAAACTTCATTAAGTGATTCTAAGAATGATCTCGTTTTTTGTTTTTTTTTTTGTTTGTTTGTTTGTTTGTTACAATGTCTTCATTCACTCTTCTTTAGCATGCAGCTTTCTTGGGAATACTTTAATTTACACATCATACATTATTTTGTTTTGTGTCTAGTACACGTACATTTACATGTAATGTTAATAACTGCGCTTCTTGAGGTGGAAAACATTTTGACTATTGAACACTCGGTAACGTGGGTATGATTATTCTATAGTCCATATTTATATTAACATAACATTCCAACAAAGACCATATATGCATTTTTTAAACGTTGTCTGATCGGAAGAAAAACGTTTTGTTCTCTCCCAAATAATTGTTCACGACGATACCAGCTCATTACTTTGAAGGAATTATTTATTGTTTATTCTGTGAATACTCCCAAATAACAAAATAACAATGTTTTCAAAGCATCCGATTACATTGCAAGGGCAGATCCAGGGGGGGGGGCGAATCGGCCCCCCCCCCCTTGAAACCCAACTGGCATACCTTAAGTACACAATAAAAAAAATTGCCTCCTTAATTGTGTACTTTTCCGGCTCCGGCCCCTCTTTTACAAAATCCTGGATCCGCCTCTGTATTGCAATCTGCATTGTAACCATGGCAACATTTAACATCCCAATTAAGTTTATGCATTGTGTGCAATAGACATAGTTACAATCTACGCACAATCTCATACGATGACTGAATGTGTCAGAAGTGATTAAGACCCTGTGTTATATTTCAGAATAACTAATATAGATATTAGACTGTAATGTGTCTGTGTTGCTGATTTTGTCCTGTTACGGTCGTTATAGAAAGAAACGTCTTTAACTTAAAAAAATAACAATTAAGGGTCTTGAACGAACCACGAATCTGATTTGTGGTTATAAAAGAAATAATTGCCATTCGAATTTGTAACCAATTATCACGTTTAGCTGTAATAGAGAAAACTTTCTGTTATCTAGGGAATGTATATTTTTCCCTCTAAAAAGCCAACATTCCATCTTATTATGTGAACGGACAGTCTAACAATTTGTAAAGATTTATAGTAGGATTAGAGAAATTCAGTTTCATTAGACCACGATATAACCATACTTTGTTTTAAATATTCGAAAGTTGTTAATTGTTTCTATTTTCCAATCGCTTACCATAGCAAGATACTTGAAATTGTCTTTTTTATTAGTGAAGAGTATGAAAAGTGATATTTTGTGAAATGATGATATTATTGAGTTTTATTCGTTGTGTCTCCATTCAGAGAATGGTCATGTGATATATTTATTGTGAATGCGCAAAGGGAAGTGTATTGAATGTGTATATACTTTGCATTGTAAGATTACATAGTGATCTAGCTCTGTATCAGACTATTGAGAGCAGTCGGTTTTTGTATAAAATTTGTGATGGTTATATTCTTGGTTGAGTGTATAGAAAGATTCACTGTTTCCCCCATTCTACCTGCTGTACAGTACTATGAATCTAAATTAAAATTAATATAAATGAAAAAACCCGCTACATCGCAGGAATTGATTCTTAATTATTGAAGAAGGTCACTGTGATGGAAGAGAAGTGGTAGAGATGACGATGATGATGATGGTGATGATGATGACGATGATTGTGATGAAGGTGATGATGATGGTGATGATGCTATGACAATGAAGATAACTATAATGATAAAAATAATTATTTCAATTGTGATGGTGGTGATGATCATGATGATGATAATGATGATGATGATGATGATGGTGATGATGGCACTAACGATGATGCTGATAATGAAGATGATGGTGATAAGGATGATGATGTTGATGACGATGATGATAAGAAAAGGAAGAAGAAGAAGAAGAAGGAGGAGGAGGAAGAGAAGGAGGAGAAAAAAGAAGGAGGAGGAGGAAGAGGAGGAGGAGAAGGTCACTAATCAAAACCCCTCCCATTGTGGTCCATTCATGTTGAATTCAAGTGGTTTACACAAATGCCAAATTAACAAGTATCATGTTTAAGAAAATACAATATGACGACTACGAAGAAGCAAAGAATTCAGAACGAATAAAATATAGATGTAGTATAAGAAAGGGCTGATAAAAGCAATACAAGCTTCTAGTATATGAACTGTATTCATACTAGATGGTAAATTAGGGTATTTTGCAAACAGGCAGTTGAGCAAAGTGCCCTCTACGATTAATATAAAACTAGGCGTTATTTATCCAATATAAAATACCTTGACTTTATCAGCGGTTGAAGAAACTTGCTAGTTGGAAAAAAAAGGAGGGGGGGGGGGGGGTGCATAGAATTACAGTAGTAGAAGTGGAAATAAAGAAAAGCAAGTAAAGGAAAATGGAAACTAATAATGAAAACAAATTGAAAAGAAAAGGAACGGGAGAGGAAGAAAGGAGAATTAAACTGATCAACGAAAATGCAGAACAAGAAAAAAAATACAAAAGAGCAAGAATACGTAAAAAGAATACGCACTGAGAAAATAATTATATGTGTATAGAATAAAAGGGGTACAAAAGAGTAGTCAAAATAGACTGCAGCCACTTTCTCAGTTAAATCTTTTTAATAAACTTCTCGTTTTTCAACAAAATCAAAATTCAAGTGAGTACCACTGAACTCTCAAGGATGTTAGCATGGCAAAGTAAAAGGGCTATTTGATGATGCAAAATCTAAACGTGTCAAAGCTACAGAGAATATATTTTTCACTTCGCTTAAACGTATAATAACATATCTCCAAATCACGACTGGTGTATGCAAATCGTATGTAAATCAGTAGCATAACACCGTCGATTCAAAACTGTTTGTAATATCTCGTGCAATCTGCATGTACGATCAACAAAAATCCACACATATTAAAACTAGATGTCCCCGTTTCTTTCGGCGCTATATCACTGACATCTCACAAATGGTAAGTAATGGAAGATATTTCAATTTCCTCTTCACGGCAGGGATAGTGATCAGTAATTTCTCTCGGAAAATTAGAGATGGCCTGATTATAATATCTTGTTACCTTCCACGCATAATTATTGGAATAACATAATCATTTCCATGGCCGATTTACAAGTGAATATGTTTGAATAGAAGTATCACTATTGTGATCATGGTATGAAAAGGTCTGTTCATGGAATATGGGTGTGATTAGTCCTTCATAATTATTTAAACAAAATGGACGACTTGATTCTTTAGAATACTTTGTATTTTCTGATAATCAGAGATCTTTTGAGTTGATAAACCAGGATTTGCGCTCGTACCATTTCCCTTTCTGATATGAAAAACTGAACATTTTAACAAACCCACCACTTCTCACTTTATCTCTAAATCGTTCTCTCTCTCTCTCCTGCCGGATACTTGTGATCTCTTTCTGTCTGGCTTTCTCACTAAATATCTCTTATTCCATCTCTCCTCCTCTAATTCTTCTCTCTTACAATCTATCACCAGACTTATTTTGCTCTCTCTCTCTCTCTCTCTCTCTCTCTCTCTCTCATTCAATCCCTGTTCACCTATGTTTCTTCCTACAACTTATTTTTCTCAGCATTTATGCAGGTCTCATTTTAGTGTCATGATTTCTCTCTCTCTCTCTCTCTCTCTCTCTCTCTCTCTCTCTCTCTCTCTCTCTCTCTCTCTTCATCATCTACCATTACCAATTCTTACTGTTAAATTAGCAATCTCTTCCATCATATTAATCATAATCTCATCAACTGATTCTCTTTCTTCAAAATATAACTCCTCTTTACTTTCATTCTCACCCTAATTACCTTTCTGGTTCACACTGTTCCTCTTTTTTCATAAACCCTGACTGCTACAAATTCAAGTTATATTTTGTTTTGTTTTGTTTTGTTTCTTTAATGATTCAAAAAGTATAATATGAGATCAACTTATTCTTTTGGTTGTGTGGTAATTTAGGTCATGAACAAGGATATGCAAACAGTTCTCGTATTCCAACAAAATATTTTTTAATATGAAAAATCAGAAATCATTCAATAGTTCATTCACTCATTAATTTACAGTCTTAAATCAATAACACTGGTCTCACCAGACAAGTAGGATGTCCTCATTATATTTTTTGAGATTGCCATTTGTAAATGGAACTTAAACTGTAAATCAGCTGCCTCATAAGAGGAGTTAGGCAATATTTCCCATAATTCTATTACAACATGATTACAATGGCTTCAATCATTCGTGATTCCTAAAACTGCATCAATTTCAAATGTTGAAATGTCAGATTTCAAGGCTTGCTTGTGTACTCTGGATAAATTTCTTGTAAATTAAACTGCAACATGAGCTATATTATCAAACCCTTTTGATACACGTGGAATTTCACATGCCCTGTTAATTAGCATGTATCATTTACTCAAAGATAGAGTCACCCAGTTATTGACAACAGTGTATATATTATCTCTTTATCAGCTGAAGTGTGTTGCGAGTCATAAATATTTTGTACAATTTCGTCAATATCGTCAATTTTATTCAAAACGTTCCAGTATGATTCACGTGGGAAGACGCACTTATTTTTGGTCACTTAATATGCACCATTAACTCAAAACGAAGATAATTATTCAATTATTACAGATAGCGAATTATCTTTTGATCAACAGAACTGTTGATGACGTCTTTGTTGAATTGTAAACACCATGATAGAACTGGGCCTTGTCATTTTGTTGAACTATACCCTGTTGAACCAAACCTTCTCCTAGATGATAAAAAAAGAACCATTAAAGGAACAAACATTCAATACCTTTTCTCTGTACGTTTATGTAAGATGTCTTTTAATGATTAAATGCAAATCATTACTTAGGTGAGGCTGTTCCTTTAGTTCCCCTTTCTCTTTTTTTTTTTTTACTAAGCAATGAAATACTGCTTAGATATCAATGTATGTATAGGTAAAGTTCACTTTTGTTATTTTGAAAGTCATCTGTTACTAATGTGTTACATCTTCTTTTGAAACGTGATTCACTGGTATAACTCTCTATGATGATTTACAGAAATAAATTTATATTGGATTGTATTATGGGAAAAAGTTCCATATTGAGTCTCTTTCTGATCTCCAAGTCAACTGCTAAATCCTGGACTAGAGTCACCTAAAACCGCACCATTACCTGAGGTTTGGTATTACTGGTATAACTCTCTATGATGATTTACAGAAATAAACTTATATTGGATTGTATTATGGGAAAAAGTTCCATATTGAGTCTCTTTCTGATCTATCAACTGCTAAATCCTGGATAGAGTCAAAAACACCATTACCTGAGGTTTGGTTGTAACTTGGCTGTATTTCTCCCACACTTTCTTTGCATAAAGGCATTGATATACTTCTCTATATATCAATGTATGAGTAAATACAATGCCAGTATTAAAAGGCTCATACACTGACATTGACATATCAATGTATGAGTAAATACAATGAGAGTATTAAAGGGCAATCCAACCTTTTTAATAATTTGATTTGTGTGAAAGCAGAAAAATCAGAGAAGCAGATTGATGAAAGTTTGAACAAGATCGGACAAGCCATATAAAGAAAGTAGTGATTAAAAAAAAAAAAAGTTTAAATCACTATGCAAAAGGGAATTTCAAATTGGCCGAATAGGTATGGTTACTGAGATGTAGCAGCAGTCAACTTTCCCATTCACTCCAACACACAAAATGACTAAAATTTCAATTTTTCACAATATATAACTCAGCAGGATCTTTTTCTTTTCTGAGGACCTACAGCAATATGCTATAACAATATGCTATCTAAAATATATTTTGAGTACTACCCAGAGGGAAAAGATGTTCAGGAGAAAACTTGAATTTCATGATATTTTGGTGTACATCAAATGGGAGAGTTGCCCATGAATACGTAAATATCGATTCACCAAATTGCCAATTTGAGATTTGCATAGTTGTAGTGACTTCAATTTTCCAACATTCAGAACTTTCTTATTCTTATTTCTTTCAAACTTTCATCCTACTGTTTCTCTAATTTTTTTCCTTTCACACAAATCAGCTTTTTACAAAGGCTGGATTAGCCTTTAATATCGTCAAATTGTGTCTTTCCCATCCTCTGTGTTAACTGTTATATCTTGGACTAGAGTCATCTTAAATCCACATTATTTCTTGGGGTTGGATCCTTTCTGCTGTTGCTTTAGTTTCCTCCTTCTCTTCTTAGCATCAGCTTTCTGTTTCTTGGAAGGCATCAGTGTTGATTCATCCAGACCGCTGTCAAACTCTGATACACTGCTCATCTTCATACTATTCCTGAATAACAAGGAGATGAACAAAAATTGAAATGCACAAACATTCATGTACATGAAATATAAACATTCTAAATCCCTCTATACTCTCTATGATATTAACTGTCATCAAATTCTTAAAGAATTAAAAGGATGTTACCAAATTTGGAAAGAACTGACATTTAAGATGTGACAAAATTATGACAGAACTTGCATTTCACATAGCAATCTTCTTCTTGTCTTCATAAAAGGGATTCGGTAACTTTGAGGAGGCTTGATTGAATAAATTGTTGAATTTTGATATCTGTCTTGTATAATGATGTTCAGAAGGATAAATAAATAGCCAGGCATAGAAAGGTTTTCAAATATATAGTGCTATTATTAAGATATCTATGACTGAATACTCCCATTTACGAAAGCGTATGGCCATATGCTTTAGTCCAACACTGAGTCTATGGGGGAAATGAGTCTGGCATTTCCGGTCACTTGCATATGTTTACTTTTGTGAAGCACATGATGATTTTGAAGTGCCTTTTTTTCCTGGGCTTCATTTTTTACACCATATTACATACACTGATAGCATGTAAGGCCAGGCAGCTCAGATTTTATCAAGCCTCTACAAAGTTACCAAATCACTTGAAATTAAAATGCTCATTGCCTCATGACATTTATTTCAGTTTCAGATTCTTTTTTCCTCAATGTCCAAGCACTTCATCTCCTATCTATGAAATATTCTTTCTCCCCTGGCTCTCTCTCTCTCTCTCTCTCTCTCTTTCTTTCTCTGATCTATTTCTATTTATCTCCTTCCTCTATTTCCCACCCTCCCCTCCCCCTCTCTCTTTCTTTCATACACCATACCCATTCCAATGCAATCACAACTCAAATCCATACATCTCTTTCTTTTTAATCTCATTCTAAATTTCTACCCGGATTGGTAGATTTTTGATAGTCTGTGATGGAGATTCATTCTCCTCCATGTCCAAATACTTCATCTACTATCTGTCATTTTCTCTGATATCATTCTCTTTCTCTCTCTCTCTTTCTCTCTTACAAGGCTATACCTTACCTCTTCTAATTCAATCACAGCTAAAAAACATATCTCTTTCGTTTCCATCTGACTATATTATCCACCTATGTGCACGTAGAAGTATATATTTGATAGTCCCAAATGGAATTTTCTTCTCCTCTATGTCCAAGCACTTCATCTCCTATCTGTAAAATATTCTTTCTTCCTTGTCTTTCTCTCTCTCCTTCTTTCTCTCTCGTTCTCTGACCAGGCTATTCCCCTGAGTGACTTCCCACCCTCTGGGTACTGTTAACCTGAGCCAGTGGTTCCTGTTCACAGCGGTATTGGTGTCAATTGTTGCCTTAGTCCAAGTCCCTCTCCAACAAAGTGCAACAAAGACAGCTCCCATTGTCACTACCTTGTAAACCTAAACGCCGCTACACAAAGCCCACGTAATCCAATGCATCAATGTAATGCGCACTTTTGTGAAAGACGAAAGGCAAAAGAGGAAATCCCCTCCAGCAAAAAGTCTCTCTCTTGTTATGGTTCAATTTCCATTTTTTTTTTTTTGAGGGGGAGAGAAAACAGGAGTCAGGTGTGGTGGAACAGCATGGAGAAATAGAAGAAAAAAATAGACGAAAAGAGGACGAGAAATTTGCGAGTAGTTTATATCCGAAGAAGTTGAATGCTTTCTCCGCTATGTCTTAGTATATTACTTACAGCCTCCAGGCAAAAGACGGAGGAAGACACAACTTCTATTGTGAGTTGCGTCAACGTTATTATGTAATCTGAAACACTGTTACTACATTCCTTTTGATCTAAGCATCTACACCACACAAAGGCAAGACAAAGAATACGGGATATATTATGACTTGATGTAAAAACTAATCTTCTTCTGCAAGGCGCATCAAGTATGGATTAAACAAAAGCAATCCTACACTCGAAGAGATGGACGATATAAAAGCAGATTTCAAGAAATGACTATAACAGAAAGTAAAGCAATGATAGTGTTACACACATCACATTTCAAATCAGATATTTCCTTGGAAGAAGTGGTCCAATTTTTTACTATTTTTTTTTATTTGACCAAAAAGAGAAAATACTTGTTTGCTTCAATTCCAAATCATGCTCTCTTTCTCTCTCTCTCTCTCTCTCTCTCTCTGTAAATCTTTGATATCTCTTTCCTAAGTCTTCATAAAATACTGACTTGATAGTTGATAAAAAATTCTGAACAAGAAGAAAAAATGATAAATTGTGAAAGGAAAAAGTTTCCAAGAAAAATATCAAACATCCTTTCTTCCCACCCCAGAAAAAGAACGAACAACACAATCTCACATCTTTAACCTGGTTTACATTTAGCATCTTTTTAATGAGTAGGTAAAAGCAGCAAATATAAAAAAGAATAATAAAATTGGTTTGTTATGATCTCTATAAATAGAAAACTGTTCCATGACACATAGGTGATATGATAGGTGCTATTCTAGGAATTGTAAATTACTCTATGATGATCATGTGCACTTGCTTAAATCTTGTATAAGCCAACAAATATTAACAAGAAAAAGAAAAAAGAGAATATGGTTATTTGAAAGAGTCAAATAGTATCAATTTGAAATGTATTTAAAGCTTATTTCATGAACTAGAAAATCAAAAAGAAATCAGAGCTAGAGACAGAGACAGAGACAGAGAGAGAAGGAGAAATATTGAACAAAGATAAATATATATATATTTTTAGATTGATAGCAAAGATAGCAATATTAACAAAAGTCCAGAGAGGTCCAGAGTGATCTTAAGAGGTAGAGGGTTTGCACAGTGAGAATTATGGAGATGAGTGCTTGTCAAAGAAACCCATTCAAACACTGACAAGTACAAAACAAGAGATAAACATCCTAACCTTTGTAGGGAAATTGAGCAATACTTGCGACCACTTTAAGGGGGCAAATTTACCGGTCCATGGTTCTTTAAAGGGGGTACTTGACAGGTCTTTAATTGGTGTCCCATATTCTCTATAGGAAAAGAGCTGGATCACAGGAGTTTGAAAGTAACAGACGTATTATCGAGAAAGTGACATGTGTGTGGAGTACGGCACACAGCTGTTCCAACCAACCCCATGTTGTTCTTATGACTTTCTTGCGTCTGGTCTCCTCACCCTGGCAAATTGGAGACACCTCCAAGTTCAATTGGAGAGATGGAGAAGGACTTGGGTTTGGCTTTTGGTTGCGGAAAACGGCCTTGCTTTGTCACGTTGAAGCTCTAATACAGTCTTAAGCTTGCCCCAGGTTGTCCATTGGTACGTGGGTTACGCAAACAAAAGAAGGGGGCTTGGACGCAGTGCAAAAACCAGCACAGTGAGGGGGTACAATAGGAGAGGGGGAAATATCAGCGGCTAATCTCCGGCAATCTGTTATCATTGAGACTGACATTGATGGTGGTAGGGAGGGGAGAGACAGAGAGAGAGAGAGAGATGGAGAGATAAAATGGGAGAAATAGAGAGATGTGGTAGAGAGAGGGAGAGAGAAGAAGAGATAGAGTGAGTGAGAGGGTAAATGTATAGAGGGAAAACAGATAAAAATAAAAATAGAAAGAGAGACAGACTGCAATAGAGAGTGAGAGGGGGAGAGAATAAAATGAAGAGGCAAAATAAGAAGACAGAGAAGGTAAGGAGTCACAACACTCTTCATGACAACAAATTACAAAACCAAATCATCATTTTGAGCAATAATATCTGTGGAATGAAAACCTTTAAAAAATGTTGATTTGATGATAATCAAATTGGAAAAAATATCTAATAAGTATACATTTCTAAAAGATATTAAGTTGATTAAAGAAATGCATTGGTACCAATGATAGAAGAATAAAATAGAAAAACTGAAAAGGGGAGATTGGAAGAGCAAGTAAGAGAGAAAGGAAGAAATTGTGAGAGAGACACACGAAGAGAGAGACAGAGAGAGACAGAGAGAGACAAAGAGAGAGAGAAAGAGATAGAGACTGTGACAGGAAAAGCAACATATAAATGAAGAAAGAGAGATGAGATGGAAAAAAGGGGAGGGGGGGGGGTAAATAAGGAGAACAAGACAGAGAGCGAGAGAGAGGGGAAGAGAGGAAGAGACATGCAGGAAGAAAGAAATAGAGAAATTGGGGAATACCAGGCATCAAAAGAGTGAAATAAAAATGTAAATTAATGAAATCAAGAGAGATAATGAGAAAGGAATAATGGCATGATTGTAAGTTCTCTATGGCAGGCGCTGGCTGAAAGGATCTTAATCGGCAAACGATATGACGGCATAAGGGCACCGGGGAGTGTTGAATGGGTGACTAATGGCATAATAACAACTCCCATTTGTCATGGGGATCAGAACTTAAACGCCGCTCTGCCCCTCGGACCGTGCGGGGCCCAGCAGGAATAGCAATCAATGGCGAAACCCTGCGATTAGTGATGACTTTATAAATGCATTGCACACATCCACCACAAAACAAATCCCCGCCACGAAGTGTTCCCCCATTGCTCCCCAAATTGGAGACAAAATAGCAACGCATCTTCCCTCGAGAGCGCAAATCCGCTAAATTCGCTGAATTTGCTACATTCTTCCAAGCGCGGAGCGATTCTCCCTCCGTCGCAGAATTCTTGAAATACCTTTCAGCCACGATAAAACTGATAATATCTGGTTATCGCCATCATCGCATTATGCCACTTAGTTCCTGCCCTGCGTGCTGCATTAGAGGGATGAATAGAAACCACATGAAAAGGAAAATAAATCAAGTCTTTGATAATGAATATTGCACTTAAATACAACTGCCTCTCTGAGAGGCTTGTCATAAAAAAAGGTGAGGGGGACAAATTTCAATGCCAAATTAAAGTGAGTGTTTTGACAACTTGAATGAGAATGACAAACATGTATTGTGAATCAGCACACCACACATCAATTCGTTTTAATCAAATCAACACGCGATCAATGAAATGAGATGTGTACTCTGTATTTAGCAGAGTAGGGTAAAGGGAAAACATGACACAATCCTGATGTATTGATCCTCTAACTTTCTGAGATTTACTTAGTTTCAGAGTCATGGAAGAGTCAGTCTTGCTAAAGGTCTACATGGCATTCCCATGGGGCCACCGCTATTATCTGCAACATAATTCAGGATCTTCTAATATGAGGTATCTAATTCAATTTATGTGTCATTGTTGCAGTAATTGTTTTCCAAATCCATAAAGAGCATGTCATTTCTGCCACAGAGAAAGTAAATTAATTCTCATCTTTTGATATAGATGTGCAAAGTGATTCCTTTTACTCTGTATGGGAATAACAGCAGCAAACAAAATAATGAAAAGCAAATGCTTTTATTTTGCAAAAGAGATGCACCAAATTTGAAAGTGGTGAGAGAAAACTTAGAGAGAGAGAGAGAGGGAGAGAGAGAGATGAGAGAGTGAGTGAAAGAGAAAGAGAAAGAGAGAGTGAGAGAGAGTGAAAGAGAGAGAAAGAGAAAGAGAGTGAATGAAAGAGAGAGAGATAATGAGAGAGACATTGAAAAAGAGAGTGAGAGAGAGCGAGATAGAGAAAGATAAAGAGAGAGTGAGTGAAAGAGAGAGAGAGATGAGAGACAGTGAAAGAGAGAGAGTGAAAGAGAAAGAGAAAGAGAGAGTGAGAGAGAGATGAGAGAGACAGTGAAAGAGATAGTGAAAGAGGGAGAGAGAGAGAGAAAGAGAGTGAGTGAAAGAGAGAGTGAAAGAGAAAGAGAGAATGAGTGAAAGAGAGAGAGAGGGGTAGAAAGAGAAGAGGATTTCACATGTTTTACAAAGCAACAATGACACTTGCACTTTCAAATTGCATCCATTTAACTAATCACTCCCTAATTAAACATGCATGATCCTCACTGTTTAACAAAAAGTGACAAAATACCACAAGTTTCAATCAAAACTGAGAGAAGAGGATTTTCAATCATAAATCTCTATTCATCCTCTCTATGGTTGGACTTTCATAGAATAACCTCCTTCCTAATGACAACTGTGCCAAACCACCAAAAATGTCCAGTGCCAATAAAAACCACTCTTGTGAAAACTGGTCAGCACAGAGAACTAGAAAAAAAAATTAAACTCTTGCTTTAAGGCAGTTGGTCAGATTGTTCATATGAAGGTCTTTTTGGATTAATTTGCTAATCGAAATGAGATTTCCTCATTGTGAATTTTATGTACTTTTATTTTGCATTTTAAAAACAGTACAGCTTCCTAGAGTTCAATAGCTTTCTGCTCCACATATTGTTCTCACTGGAAACATCCTTTCTGATCTCAAGGAATTATTGTTTTATTATCGTTTTTGTTCTCGTAATACCTGCTCTTTGTTTTTGTATGTTCTTGTATTTCGTGACTCTGCCTGCCTCTTGCCAGTTGAGGAGGAAATATTCCTCTTCTTCTGCAAGAGGACCTGGGTATATCAATGTAACTTCTTTTATTTTCTTTTACTGAAATAAAGATGAATTATACAATAATAACAATAACAATAACAATAAAAATAATAATAATAATAATAAAAATAATAATAATAATATTAATGATAATAATAATAATAATAGTAATAATAATAATAATAATAATAATAATAATAATAAATAATAATAACAATAATAATAATAGTAATAATAATAATAATAATAATAATAATATAATAATACATAACATTTATATAGCAATTTATATAGAAAGATTAAAAATGAAGAGAAGAAGAGAAATAGAGAGATGAGGTAGCTTAGTGAAATGCAGTGGGGCATAAAGATGCAGGAAAGATGTATAGAGGAAAATTGCTAGTTTTGACTGTGCTTCTGAAATTACAATCAGACAAATCTGAATAAAATTTTTCATATTATTTTACTTAAAAGTGTTCAAAGAGGTGAATAATAATTCTACATCCTAATACTTTGGTTCTGCCTCTACAGAATAAAATTTCGATTTTGAATAATTTTGTCATATGCATCTTTCCCGCGTCTTTACGCGCCACAACGTTTCGCTAAGCTACCTAAAGAACACGGAAGAACAAATACAAACAGGAATTTACTACGAATACGATTGCCTAATAAGATGAGTTTTGAGGTGTTTTGTAAGAATCTATGGTAAAGGCCTAACGAATGTAGATTGAAAGATTGTTCCAGACTTTGTGAGGCAAGAGAAGAAAAGGCACAATCGCCATAACAAGTCTTGGTACAAGATCCAGGAGGAAGCTGGAGGAAGCTGGTGGAAGCAGAACAGAGATGTCTAGTTGTTGAAGATGATGAACGAAGGAAAAGAAGACCTTGAAGGTAGGATGGAGCTAGTCTGTGACTGGAAGAAGAAGAACTCTGAAGATGAATTATCATTTTTGCCTGTGCAATGTTGTCTACATCAAAGGTCACATGTAAATGAGATTTAGGTTTGATGGTTTACTTTACCTGACTGCTAAAACCTGGCGTCCACTAGAGCGCCAGCAAGATTAGGAAGGGTTGCGGAAGCAAATTATGTAATTTCTGCATTCTTTTCGCGCTAGACGTGGAAAAAGTGTGTGAATCATTGTTTCTTGGGACATTACTACGAATCTCTGTGCACTGACTGCAGTCATACTTGGGAGTGTCCTAGGAATCAATCAGGAAGGTCACAAAATGCCGCGGGAAATGCTGATCGTAGCAGGACAGCGCGGACACATCTAGGATCACACCTGGGCCCTGTTTCATAAAACTTGTCATCATTGACAAGTTGCAGTAACTGTAAGTTATAAGCTACTGAAATCCTTGCATCTGATTGGGTGAGAGCAACTTTGTCTGTAAAAATCAACAACAAGACAGTTGATGAAATGCCCCCCAGGAGTGGTAAAATCATGGACTAGGACAATCAGGATGATTTTCCAACAACCATTTAGATATGCAGACAATATCAGGAAATAATGCAAGGTTATTAATTCTGCACCGACTTTGTTTTATTTCTCATATGCCTGCTAGCCGTCATGGAGGTCACACCAGCTGCAATTCATCTTGCTGTATTGCTTCAAATCCAAGCTGGTCAAGACTCGGCTAGCCCTGTTGCCTCTTCCTGTGTCTTGACCACAAATGACCGCAGCGGCTTCACGCACTCGCTTATATAGATTCGCATCGACTCCACGCTTTCCTGAAACATTCTGCGTGGCTTCTGCTTGATTCTCGAAGCTGCCCGCACCGCGGAGGCTTTCAGGAGCATTTATGGAGGAAGCAGAAGTGTTACAGAAAGGCAGGATGTCTGACGATGTCCGCACGACAATGCAGACTAGTTGTTGAAGGTGTCAAGAAGTTCATTTCTGCATCCAAATTTTAGTCTAGACCAAAATTTTGACACAGAAATTTTGCCCTCTCCCGAAGTGTGGAAACGCAGGGAGGGGTCTAGGAATGATAAAGACAATGAACGGAATCTTTCAAGAATATGCCAATTTGTTGCTGAATGAATGCCTATTTACTAATTTTGCATTCCGCGTCTTGTCCGCGCCCTAGTGGACGCCAGGTTTAAGAAAGCATATGTGTATGCTTGTAAATAAGCAACCAGGAGACCAAGGGACTTGGTAATGACAATTAATGCCTTACCAAAGGGCCCTTGTGCACCCACTTGGTTTTGAACCCAGGTCCTCCAGTTACGAGACAACTGCTCTACCAATGAGCCATCGCGCCTCCACAAATAAGCATGTATTAAATCTAATACACAAATAATTGTTTATACATGAAGACATTTCATGTTCAACAAAATTTAAACAGTTTAAAAATCTGTTTATTCCTGTTTGATATAAATATTGACAAGCAGTAAAAATATTGCTGCTTCATCTTCTGCTATTACTCCTCCATAAGTGCCGGTCACACATACACGACGCACGGCCCGCGCACTCAAAAATGAGCAATTTTGGCCAGTGCATTGCCTTTCGCAGGGTGTGCGTCAGTATT
The DNA here is from genome assembly GCA_025618425.1 of Heliocidaris tuberculata. NCBI lineage: Eukaryota > Metazoa > Echinodermata > Echinoidea > Camarodonta > Echinometridae > Heliocidaris > Heliocidaris tuberculata. The sequence goes on from CM046848.1 coordinate 32,029,718, forward strand.
CGTTACTCGTTCGTCGAGCGCGCTGAACCAACGCTATGCATTCGTTATCATTCGCTCTGTGCGTCGGGATTTTTGTGCATGCACAAAAATGTGCGCGGAGCTCGACGCATGAATGTACTCGCCAGGGGGATGCCAGACACGCGCAGAGCGCGCTGGACCATCGCCAGATACGCGGCGAGCGCGCTTGACCAATGCCAGACGCACACGGAGCACACGCTGGGTCTTCGTTTGTGCACTCGTCGCTGCACTGCAGATGACGGCATGCAAGACAAGCCGCAGAGTCACGTGACCGCTGTGCGTTGAATGCGCGGTGCCTGCGCGGACCATTCGTTTCGTGCGCTAGCAACACGCTGTGCATTCCCTAGAATTTTTAACATGTGCGTCGTGTATACGCTCTGTATGCGCTCTGTAAGCGTCATGTATAGGTGCAGCGAGCTAGCAACACGCTGTCCATTTGTTGTTAACTCGCTAGCTTCTCCCAAATCCTGACAAAAAGTTGCGCACACAACGACGCACTGAAGTTATTTTCTATTTTTAAAGTGAATTTCAGTGCGCGGGCCGTGCGTCGGGTATGTGTGACCGGGCCTATAGCTACTGACATGACTATGACGATGACTACAACTACAACTACCGGTACTATCATGACTATACTTTTACAACTAAATTTACTTCTGCTCTAATTATGCAATGGATTATAGTGGAGTCTGAGTTTACAAAATGAACAATGAACAATCTTAGTGTACATCTTACTGCAATAACTCAATATCCCTTTTCATCACACCTTTTTTTTATATTTGGTGAAACCTAAAGACTCTACAAATGTGCTCCAAAATCCAATACTAGTGCCTATCCTACACCTTGATCTATACCTTGATAAATTTGAAATGAAATGCATCACACATCATCAGAAATTCAGTTAGAATGCATTGGGAAGCTCTATCATTTTGTCAGCTTCCATTTCACGCTTTTGAAAGAGGAAAATAAAATATTAAAAAGAAAGGCATTTAACAAATTGAATTACGACATTCTAAACCAGTGCCTTTATGCACATTATTTCATCCATGACCGTGTGTGACTGCAAAAACAGCTCTATCCCTTGTGTACAAGTTTATTTAAATGGATATATTCATTGCTGCATTCAACATGCTCTACGAATGAACGCACATGGAAAATTGCCTTTTGGATTTAATAAACTTTTATTTAAAATGCAATATTCTGATGGGTTCATTCAGAAAAAAACTATTATTATGTACCGGTTAATGGTTCACTCAAGGGAAATATTCCTTATGCAGCGCAGATGAAAAAAATTAAAATTAACGTTAAATATAAAGTTGCATTCTGGTCATGTGATTACATTGTGAAAGAAACTGTCTGGAAGCAATTGGGAAAGGGTGATCATGTCTAAATAAGGATTGGTGTATACTGTGACATATCAACCTGAACTCGCTCAAAAGCACATGCACCGCACACAGAAATGGGTATATGGGACTGCATACAGATGTGGCATGAATGTTCGGCGCGAACAATTTAGCTATATTTCGTCATATTCTGAATATGAGGGCATATGAAAAGCAATACTTTTTAGGGGACATTTTCACTATGATGTTCTTCCAAACTGACATAAAAGGAATGAGAAATCTCACAAATTATTTTTTCACCTTTCCCCAGGGCTGTCAACTTTGGGGAACTGCTTGGAGGGAGATTCGTGATTTTTTTTCTCTCGCCTGCCCTCCAATTTTTGGGGTCTCTTTTGAAGTCCAAAAATCTCTGACAAGCAAAAAAATAAAAAATAAAATAAAGCGGGAGATTTACATGCTTGGCGGGAGAGCGGGAAGAAGGGCGTCATGGCGAGAGTCTCCCGCTTTGACGCTGGAAGGACGGCGGAAGAATTAGCGTCGTGGCGTGAGACTCCCTCCAAATGTGCGAGGGTTGACAGCCCTGCCTTTCCCAGAACTCAACTTCCCTTAATTTAAGGTACAAGGTACATGTAGTTTTCTGTGGATTCGAAACTGCATTTGAATTAGGGTTTATAATAATATGGGCTTAGATTCATTTAAAATTAGAATATCACTAAGGTGATTAATACCCACGCCCCAATGTGTGTGCCAAATTTCCCGAGCATTGCTCCAAAAATGAGGAAGTGGTTTGATCTGCAATATTTACCTGTTTTATTGCCATATGTTGTTACCATGGCAACGCAGTTGCCACACAATGAAACAATATGTCTTGCACATCTTTACCGCAAGACCAATAATATGCCGTTACCATGGCAATGAAGTTTCCGACACATTCAAAATATATGTCTTGCATATCTTCATCCCAAGACAAATGTGTTTGACGAATTTTCACAAGCATTGCTTGAAAAATGAGGAAGTAGTTCGATGTGCAAGACTTGCAACGGACGGACAGACGGACCCACCGACCGACCGACCAACCAACCGACCACTCGCCCAACTGACCGTACACTGATTCCTATATACCCCCTTCAAACTTTGTTTGGCGGGGTAAAAAACAATGGACAAGCAAGGTGTCCCTTATTTCTTTCATACTATTTTTTTTTTAATAAATGAATTTGTAGAAAAGTAATTTTTAAGAGCAAAATGTAGTTTGAGCAAACTCAATCTCATTTCATTTGGTTGTTGAATGAAATAATAGAAAACCAAGGGGGAAAAGGCAAATTTTGAAAAACACATTAAAAGATAACTGTTTTCTTTAGACTTTCCAACATTTCATTTCAATAGCATTTCATGACAGATTTACATACTATACACCATCAAATGACAAAGTTACCATTTAGAATGTTATATAGTATTGTAACAGATATGTGTGTGCATGTGACATTTAACATATAATTTCTGTATGTAATATGTAGTATACAATTCTGTATCTTATTATGTAATTTTTCCTTCTTTACTCATAAAGGGAGCCCCCTCTTACAAGCTTTTGCTTCTTTGGGGTACCCTAACCATTTTGGGGATTTTCTTACTTTATGTCTGATATGTCTTGATATGGTATCAGTGACCAATGTATGTACTTTTGAATGTTTTTTAAAAATGGTTGAAGAAATAAATGAAATGAAAAAATAGTATATTAAAGCATATTTTAGATAAACATTGATTCTGTATTGTTAATCTTTTGTAATATCTTTTGTTCCATCAATTTGAATCAACCTCAATAAAATCAATGTAATCTGTAACGTTTCTACTCTAATGCTTCAAGTCCAATATCAATGCATTAGAGAAAAAAAATGATGAGGATATCTTCTTGTTATAGCGCCGATATCCGCCTCTGCTTGGCACGCATGGCACTTGATTGCTGTAAAGTGTCTCACAAAATTCAATATTTTTTAATAGTCAGTGTGTCTGTTAATGTTAAAGTTAAAGTAAAAGTTAAAATGTGAGAAATAACAAAATTGGTATTGATTTCCCAAGGAAAAGATGCATTTTTTTTTACATTAGCTTGAATGAAAATGGATCAATTAGTGAAATTACATTTTTGAAGCAGTAATAATCCAGAAAGAAAATATAGACCATAAACATTAGATATTCCCTTCCCATATCAAACTTACTTAAGTGAAATCATTTTCTTAATAAACATAAAATTTCATCTATTCCAAAAAGAATTTGCAAACAATATGTGTGATATTTCCCCCCCCCCTGTCAATATGAAAACCTTAGGGAATATCTCCACCATCACACCAAATTAACAAAGTAAAGTGGTAGAGTAATTACATTCAAAGCCATTACCGAGCTAACAAATTGACAACATCAAAAAAGATCGCGACAAAAATAAGCCTCAAAAGCAACTCTCAAAGCCACTAACACAATTAGGAATGGTTTGTAATTGTACACTTCTTCCAAATTTATCCTTACTTATGGCAGCCTTCACAAAACAAATCTGATAGGAAAACTGCGAAAGAAAAATTTTTGTAGTCGATTCTTTTGATGGTTGTATTCATTCCAATTATAATCCCCTTTAGAGACATTTCTCTCTCTGCTCAATCATCATTTCTGCGTTTTTTTTTTCTTTGTGACATCACGGGTGGTTGCCTTGAGTCCTATAAGTGTTTGAAAAGCATGGGATGTTATTGGTACCATGGTGGACAGAGAGAGAATTGTGATGCATGGGGTGCCTCCCTCATAAGAGACGAGGAGCAGGGAGAGATAAAGAAGTGAAATTTGTTGGGAAGTGCAGTAGGGCATTTACACTAGAAGAAATGTATCAAGAAACGTTGTATAAGCAATCAACGTATAGCATAGGGAAGGAGGCATATGGGATACAAATGTCAAAAAGGGAATGTATGAAACTAGTTTCAGGGAGGCCAGCTTACAGAATACATTGTATGTTTAGAGTCAGTATACGTCATGTGCACTCCTTGAGGAAACACATTATAAGCTAGTGACAATCATATATACTCATGATAATCCAGCCCAGTAATACAGTTTTTATATGATAGGATGTTCCCACTAGCAATGGACCATGATTCTTTATCAAGTTTTTGTTATATGACGTTCCGACAAGAAAAAAAAAAGATTACTTCATTGTATCGCTATACGGTAAATTTCGCTAGTCTAAATGAGGGGAGGGTGTCGGAATGGTAGATAACTGACATGGCAAAGTCAAGAAGAGGGGGATGGCAAATATTCTCCCATCCTTCTCCCAGAGGAATGACGGTAATCACAAATATTATTGTGGGTAAGTTGTTACTTTACGCTACGGCACGGAGGGAGGAAGCTCCTATTGTTCGTGGTGTGTTTTTATCTGGCCCTAGGCTTACCAAGATATCCCCTACTCTCAATCTAGAGGACACTTGAATCATCATCCTCTCACAACCATCTCCTTTCTTATGCATCCCATTCCATTTACTGTGCAAATCCTCTTGTGGCTTCGGGCTCATTGATTAAAAATGTATTTCGCTTTGCACAGATATATATATAAATTGGGTTTTCTTTTTACTCTTCTTTTTAATTTTGTTTGCTTGTTTTTTTTTTAGCTTAAGTGCAGCTCATCCTTGGAGTTATTCCCTTGAAAATCATTTTAATAAGTTGGATGAAGCAAATTAGTAGATGGGTAAACACACAGAATGAAATGTCCTTTATTGCTCTCACTTTCCTCCTTTCTCCTACCCTCTCTTTCTATTTTCCTTCTTTTCTCTCTCTCTCTCTCTCTCTCTCTCTCTCTCCCTCTCTCTGTTTCTCTCTTTAACCCTTTCGCGACAATTGACCAAATTTTGTGGTTTGGCTCAATAACTTTTGATTCAGAGCTCTAAAAATATACCAGATGCATGAGTAGAAAGAGCAAAATTTTCTGCGCACTCTATGTCCATTTTTGTTGCATGACCTGATTGCATTTGATGCCAGGAATTTAAGAAATGAGATTAAGCTTTAAAATCATCAAATTGGCAACACATTGAGAAGTTCAAAATCATTGTTTTTAAACAAAATTGGCAATTTTCAAAACTTTTTGACAAAATATGTGACCATATGTATTGTTTTCAAAGACATTACAACTTATTAGAACCATGTAGTACTAGAAGAAAAATATTATTGTTGCAAATTAAAACAACAAAATGTGATCAATTTAGCTCTTAAATAATTCCTGTCCTGAAAGGGTTAACTCTCTCGTTGTCTTGCCCTGTCCCTATTTCTTCTCCTTTGTCTCTCTCCTCTCTTTCCCTCTCCCTTTCTATTGACCCTTTCCCTGATTTTTATTCTTTTTTTGCCTATTGAATGTCTTATACATGAGTATGATAGTTAAACAATCCGGTTATATAATATATATTGTGTTGGGTACTTTGGGATCATGGATGTTTGTTGAAACATATCCCAACATAACAAAACTGTACAGGAGAAGGACTAATCACAGGCAAGCAGAAATGAAGCTAGAATACACTGCATGTAACCTGATCCCAACTGTACTTTCTCAAGTACCTTGCAAAATCAATCCACAAAACTACTGTATATTACTGAAAAGAAAAAAAGTCCCAAACATGTCCATGAATATATTAATACCTTAATCATACTAATCCCCCACTTTTCCTTTTTCTTTTCCCTCTATAAAAAAACCATTTATATCTCAACCAATTAAAGTTATTGGTACAGACAATTTAGGGACGTCAGCCGCGGTTTCCGCACGAGCGCCAGTCCTGTACCTTTGACTGCATCACAAACGGCGCACGCTACGCACGAGAGACTTCTATTCAACGTTAAACAATGGCCTCTGAGCACACACAAAAGACCAGCAATCTCTAAATGTTTTTCCCATTCTCTCTCTTTTCATACTAGAATAACACAGACTCATACATGAGCCCACTTACATCATAAGAATAAATATCAGCATTAATAATAGGAGCTGTAAAGCATCACCCATTAGCATATTACTTGTTAAAACCAATCACAACTTGTCCTCTAAAGCGATATCCGCGTCAATTTCAAATCAAATAAATTGCTTTTGATGTAGATTGACCCTGAATACTTGCCAATGCATCTTTTAAGACTCACCCGATCGCATCACCTCATCCTCATAGTGCAGATTTTCATCCAGAAATACCGTTCAATTTTAATTGCTGGTAATCTATCACTCACAACCACACTTTCAAGAATTCCAGGCAAGGCCAGTACTATAAGGTTCAACCAATCGTATCAAATAATTTCAATTACTCTCACTCCGATTTTCATTGATTCGCCCTCTCTTTGACTCTATATTTGAGGAGTTAATTGTCTGTAATCTGCTAGGCTAAATTGATACCAGCTCCATAGAGGGTATCCTAAACAATATACGTCAAGAAATTGTTCAAAATTATTGATGATATTAGTTGATGAGGTTGTTAGGAGCTTAATATAAAAGACCAAGGATAAACTGAACAATATGTATTCTATTAGATAGAGTGTTTGCAGGTTCTATTGTCTTTTATTGAAGGAATAATTAATGGCAATAATGGCAAAAAGCATTCCATGGTCGAAGGGGTTTTTAGGAAAGATGAAATAGTCATGGCATGTTGATCAAACTCTTTCCTTTCACAGGATAACCAGGCCAATCAGATTAGCATTACTAAAACGTCCTTCATCATCGATGCAAGCAGGTAAAATATCACCTTTTCATCCAGTAATCAGTCAATGATTGAAGCTCTATTTTCTTGTATACATTTAACCCTTACCCTCTATCACAGTTTCAAATAAAAGTTGAAAACTTTGGCACAAGGATATGGCACTTATATGGGCTCTTGTTTAATTTTTCTCTATTTCTTGTTGTTTTATTGTTCACACCAGAATTTAATTTTTATTACTCTTTTCCGTTCAGCTGGATAAAAATAATCGTCTGAGAATAGCGTTGAACAGAGGCATACTAAAAACTTTTCATCTTGCACTCATCATAGTAAACTGCAAGAATGAACAGAATGCAAAAATCGAACAATATAAATGGAAAATAAAGGAACAAAAGAAGCAAAATATAAAAAGCTCTGATTGGCTGTCAAAAAATATTGGTATGGTACTGGCTTATTGCCAACCGGTTTATGTAATAACAGGATAATCGCTAAAATAATGCGAGTGTCCTCACAAAATCTTTTTGTCTGCACAGAATAGGGTCGGTCTGAGGGAGCTGAATGTACATGCATGTGGCTTCGAGCAGGCGCAGGTGAGTGAAGTTTCTTGCTCGAGCTGAGAACTTTGAACAAAGATGAAACGTATCGTTCAGCTCACTTAAAGCAAGTGCTTAGTGATAGCCGAATTGGCATTGTCTGCCATTTACATTGTGAACGCGCACTGGTCTGCCGGTTCCGAATGGAAAAAGGCGCATGTTGTTTTACACGATCTGCCAGTCTCTGAGTTGAACACCTTATGTACTGAGCTCCTCATCGGCACTTTAATTTGTAAATAAAATTGCTAATCTTCTATGATATCAAGCGGTACCATTCATGAAGAAAAACAAACCAAGCTTTTCTCACTACAAACACATCAAATATTCAATATCTGAATTCTGGTAGTTACACCAGTCACTGATTTATTGGTGCTATATGAAATTAAATGTATTCAAAAGTTTTGCTCTGTGATTGAATTGTGTATAAAATTTCTTCTACAACATAATGGAAAGTTTCAACTAAATCGCTATCATTTCGCATTGAGAAAGTTAATTTGTCTGAGTTTGTTATCATCTTAATACATTCTATGTCCCTTTGACAAAAAAGGTGATAAACATTGTGAAATTTGAGTTAATTAGCTACAAATTATATTCTTCCAGAAATGTTTCAATCATTGTTTGTTTCATTTGTTATTTAAATGTACTTTGGAATGATTTCATGTGTATCATTTCAAGTGTCAAATTCAGCATTCTGGGGAGAAAAACATGACATGCAGTAGAGCCAAAACCACAAATATTTCAATAAGATACAAAGGGAACATCATATGATATGCCGTTTCAGGGCCAGTTTAAAGATAAAGTTGAGTTCTGGTCATGCAATTACTTTGTGAAAGAAACTGTCTGGAAGCAATTGGGAAAGGTTGATCATGTCTACTGTGACGTTTTGGAATCATCAAATTGATAAAGAAGTTGAGCCAATCTCACTGAAAAGTATTGTGCACTGCACACAGAAATTGGTGTATGGGACTGCACACACATGTAGCATGAATGTTCGGCCCGAAAACTTGAGCTATTTCTCATCATATTTTGAATATGAGGGCATTTGAAGAGCAATCCTTTTCACGATGTTCTTCCAAACCAGCATAAAAGGAATGAGAAAGCTCACAAATTATTTTTCACCTTTCCCAGAACTCAACCTCCCCCTTAACTTTGATGAACACAGCTTGTTATGCAACATGTACATTATATAAGCCCCCTTTAGAGACATGTCATTTTGGTCCATCACACGTCAATGGTCCAAAACCAAAAGAATGTCAGAAAACTAGGATATTTACACAATCTGACCTTTCTGTATAAAGCTTTAATCCCATATCTAGGTGATCCAACATTTTGGGCTTGGGTTATGATAGGGTTTCAGGACGAATAGGGTTAGGTTTAGGTATCACTACAAACATGATGGACAAAGAAAGTGGACAAAATAAACAACTCATTCTACCCTTCACAATTGCTGTGGTAGACAAAAGAACGTCCCTTCACTGCTATTATTTAAAATAAGTAGAACGGGACACGGGTGAATATGCATGTAATACCTGTTCTACATATTTTTTAAAGAATAGCAGTGAAGGGATGTTCTTTTGACTACCAGAACCATTGTGAAGGGTAGAACGAGGGGTTGTTTATTTTGTCCACCCTCTTTGTCCGTCATGTTCATAGTGTATAGTGTTGGGTCAAGATTTGAAAATAAAATATGACTAATGTGAGAAACTGATCACAGAGCAATTGTCACAGAGCAATTGTCACAACCAAAATCTAATTGTTCATCTCCATCAATGATGTATCAGTAACCAAGTTTGATTTTTAACTCTTTTCAGTAACTTACAGCTATATAGCTGTAAAAGCAATGATTCTTTTACAGAAAGCATTTCATTCCTCTCTCCTCCTCCTCCTCTCTCTCTCTCTCTACCCCCCCCCCCCCTCTCTCTCTCTCAACCAAATTGTGATTAGCAGATACTTATTAAAAAGGAATCTGTTTCATTGGTTACCAGAAAGCATTTCATTCCTCTCTCTCCTCCTCCTCCTCTCTCTCTCTCTCTCTCTCTCTAACCCCCCCCCTCTCTCTCTCTCTCTCTCTCTAACCCCCCCCCCTCTCTCTCTCTCCTCCTCCTCCTCCTCCTCCCTCTCTCTCTCTCTCTCTCTCTCTCTCTCTCTCTCTCTCTCAACCAACCAAATTGTGATTAGCAGATACTTATTAAAAAGGAATGTTTCATTGGTTACCAGCCCTACAAGAGCAAGGATACAAACACTGTATCATCAATGCCACATTTTCAAGTGAACAAAAATGTATCACTACCTTTATCAATTTTAAAAATGATAATGTCCCAATTCTCAAAATACATAAACACATATGCACCTAAAAATATGAACTCTCTCCATCAACCTATATTCCATTCTCATAAATAATGGGGGAATTAATGCATCAATGGTTAGAATCTTGTTGGCGGGATTATTGCTGAAATCATGGTACACAGGTGAAAATCATATCGCTCATTATTTTTCATCTTGTAGTTTCACTTAACTAATTGATCCTCTGAATAATAAAACACCTTGTATGCGAAATATAAAAGAATCAGTGTATTCTAAACAGAACCCCAGCTCATATATCTAAATGTACATAAATACAATGGACGCATCCTTGCATACATGGAGGCATAGGATGGTAATTTCTGATGCTGAATTGATTAAAAATCTCCATCAAAAAGGGAAGTGGTCTATTGGAAAAGCATGCATTTTTAAGCACATGCACTGTACATGTACAATTTGTAACAGCCTTCACAAAGACAATAAAATTGATCACTTCCATTCCACTTTATGCTCTTTTTTGCCATTTTCCCCTCAAATTCTTCATTAATAAGAATCTTTGATTAATTTAAGTAGAATCTCATAATTGAAAATCATATTTTAAATTAACCTTTTTTTTATATTGAATGAACTCACCTACTTGCATCTCATTTGTATCATGTCAAATTTCAAAGTGACAGGTTATCTAACTGTATCTTATACATATTTCAGAAGTCTTTTATACATGCTTCATGAAAAGTACAACCCTTGGGTAATGCCTCCTTCATGATTTTGTTTGATATTGAATGAAAAGGATAGGAGCAATTTTGAGAACTGGGGGGTATTTCATGAAAGGACTTGTCAGATATTTTATCCGACAAATTTGCTCTCAGCCAATTAGATGCATGGATTTCAGTAGCTTATAACAGTTGTCGGATAAAATATCCGACAACTTCCTTTCATGAAACGCTCCCCAGGAGAGCAGTCCTTTGTCTCTACTCAAATGAAGAAACCATAGTCCTGGGGAGCGTTTCATCAAGCGTTTTGTCAGTGATTTTTTACCGACAACTGTTATAAGCTACTGAAATCCTTGCATCTGATTGGCTGAGAGCAAATTTGTCAGTAAAAATCACTGACAAAACGCTTGATGAAACGCTCCCCTGTATGGTATCCATAAGAATGATATATGTTTGTAAATCTTACGTTAAAAAAAAAAAGATGTCTATTTTATTTTCAAAGAGATGACATGAAGAATTTGTACTTTTCATGTTATCTGCCCCATATGGACCATAATTCTGGTCACATCCTATATTTTATCTGAATATGTTTCCATTTTTCTTTGTATTTTCTGCTGTAAAAGTCAAAATGTGATTATTCACCCTTCCTTTTTATTGTAGAATCATCAATAAAGTGATGTATGAAAAATCTTGTTGCTCAGAAAACTGTGTAATACAAACAACGCATGCTTACTGTTTTCTCTTGGTGCCCCTCGCACTGCTGTTGCCTATCCTGTTATTGATGTTAGAGGGCGCTTCTCGTAGTCCAAAGCTCTTGGCAGCATGACCCAGATGAAGCTTCTTGATGTGAAGGATGTGTTTGAGTGATGACGAGTAGGTGGCATAGGCACGTATGAAAGAGTGGAATGCTGTTAGGCAAACAGAAATTTCACTTGAAAAATTTTCTCAGGTATGTTTTTGTAAAAATTTCAAGTGGTGAAACAGATCCAGAGAGAGTGAGGAAGAGAGAAGTGTGCTCTAATGTTTCTCCAAGAGTTCACATACATACATAAATGCATTATTGTCTCAATCCATACCTTTTAGGCTAACTTCATGCTTTTCTCCATCGTCTCTCTCTATTACTTTTACAAGAGGTGTACATGCCCCTGGATTTCCAGAATCTTGCATCAATGCCCCCTCTTGAGAAAAAAATGTACACTATAGAAATGAAAAAATGCCCTCATTACTTTTTTCCTTTCTTGCAACAATATTAAAAACCTTTTTGTTTCATGATTCTTGGCCTGATTAGATATAAAATATCTACCAGCTGAAAAAACTTTAAAATGTACCTGTACCTATTTATATATCAATTGTTAATTCAATCGCACTACAGTATAATAACAATAATAAAATTGGCAGGATTGTTCCCCCCCCCCCCCTCACCAGCACACAAAATAAAACTATTAGATGTGAGAATCAGGAATGACCCTCTTCTTTCCCCGTGAGCAGCCCTTCATTCACCTTTCCTAGCTTGCTGTGTGTGTGCTGTATTACTGAGTACATGATTCTCATATCGTAGCTGGAGAGTAGTAGCTGCTTCCTCTATGGACCGCTGCATTTGACCTTTGAACTGCCCATGGATGAAGTCCTGAGCTTCAGAGGTCATCAGGCTGGATAAGATGTCATCCAGAGGCTGCTCTGTGATTCTGAGATCAACAACAAAACACATATAATTATCTTATTCACTACTTTGTCACTATTTGATCTAATCATTGCCAGTACCTTTAAAAAGTGGCTTGGATAATTTCATCATTTATCCAGTGCCCCCTAAAATCTGTTATTCTGTCCCAAATATTTTCATGAAAAATAGGTCCTTCTGAAAATATCATCTTACAAGATGCCCCGAATAGTATAAGTTTTGATTAGGAGGTGAAAAAAATATATCATTGAGCCCTTGTACAGGTATATTTAGAGGTGCCGTTGTCTAGTGGATACGTCACCGGACTGTACATCACATGGTTAGCCGTTCGAGTCCCGCCGCAGCACTAATTTACATTGGCAAGACATTCATCTACATGTATATTTGCCACTCTCCACCCAGGTGAAGTAAATGGGTACCCGGTAGGAAGAAATTCCTTGAATGTTTTAGTGCCTTATCATGCAGGGTTCTTGCTAATTTTTCTGATAGCAGGTAATTTATCATTCACAGGCGGTTACTCCAAAAAAGCAACAGGGGTCTGGGGGCTGTGAAGCCCCCAGCGGGGTCCAGGGGCAGTGCCCCTTGAGGGGGGCTTCAGGGGGGCATAGCCCCCCTGAAGCCCCTAGCTTTTGCAAGAATTGGTAAGGTAAAATCTTCCATTCTTCCAATCTTCCAGACCCTACATGTACAAGGAAATTACTTCTTTTAAATAAAGAACAAGGCAACACTAAACTGGTTTAAAATGCCAGCTCAGATGACATTGGTGTTATTTTATTTAAAATCAATGTTGTTCAGAAAGTGAATGCATGATTTTTTTTTATATCTGCAGCTATTTTTGATATCCTACAGTCATATGATTTGCACAAGTGAATGAACACAATGAACTCTCATGATTATGATCAAATTTACCACACTGCAGGGTTACGAAAAGGCTAGGATTACCATAAATAACGTTGTGCAAACCGCTGTTGTTAAATTAAACACACCCCCAATTTTCGACCCCCTCAGCAAAAAATAAAAAATAAAAAAATCATGATAAATTCAAGTCATGTTCTTATCAAAACGGCAAAATCTAGAGGCAAAAGCATAAAGAAATGATTTAGAAAAGTGTAAAACAAAATTGTACTTTAATTGGTTGTTTCCTGTTTTTTAACACATTTTCAAAGTCGGGGAACTCTTCGAATATGAGTCGTTGACCAAAATAAGGCTTGCTGCAAAGACGTGACAAGCCCTTATCAAAGTACAGATACGGTACAGAATCGTGATCGTATCTTAATCACCATCAAAATAAAAGAAAACATCACAAAACACACATTAACAATACGGATAGAGGCAAACTGATACCTTGCTTAAGAAAATATTTCTAGATAAATCCAAGAACTATCACAGAAGTTTCATGTTTGAAGAGCTATGGCGCAAGGTTTTTCAACAAAATAATCGATCCCAAAACATTTGAAGTTTCCCTCATTTCATACCCATGCAGAGGTAGGTTCGCTCCCCTGCTCCAGCTGCCCAGCGAGTTTGCAAGTTCTGCTAAAATGAGAGAAACGTCTCTGCACATAGCTATTGCATAAATTAATTTGCATACTAGCTCAACCAATGCGCATTGGTTGAGCTAGTATGCAAATTAATTTATGCAGAAGCCATGTGCAGAGACTATTCTCTCATTTTAGCAGAACGTGCAAACTCGCTGGGCATGGGCCACTGGAGCAGGGGAACGAACCTATGGAGCGAACTTACCTCTGCATGGGTATGGAATGGGGGAACTTCATATGTTTTGGGATCGATTATTTTGTTGAAAAACCTTGCGCCAAAACTCTTCAAACTTCTGTGATAGTTCTTGGATTTAGCTAGGAATATTTTCTAAAGCAAGGTACCAGTTTGCCTTTATCTGCACTGTTATTGTGTTTTGTGATGTTTTCTTTCATTTTGATGGTGATTAATAATACGATCACAAATCTTTACTTTGACAAGCGTTACGTCTTGAAGCCTTGCTTGGTCAATGGACTTGAATTTTGGGGAGCCCTCATTGAGAGTAAAGCTGCCACCGTGGTTTAATTGTGCCGGGTTTGTGTCACGGCATGAACCTGTTTGTGGGTTGTATGTATGTATACGGAAGTTAGGCTGTTGATTTTAACATCAAAATTAATTTGTAGAAATATGTCGTAGCATTTAGATTTACAAAACAGTAAATAAATTCTCTTTGATCATATAAACAGGACCTTAGACCCCTAGATTATTGTCAGTTTTGGTGATATATGACTCTTCATTTGTTTTGGTTTTTTTTAGCCTAGCATCGTGTATTACCCGCAACCCCGGCTTATGCTTATTCAGTGCGCGCGCTAGCCCTCGTCGAGTCAGTTTATTTTCGTTTCTTCTGCCTTCTCGATCTCTCGCGCATTGGCTGTGTTTAGAGCCGTTTCTTCCCGTTTCTTTACGACTGCTTTCACAACACCGCTGTGAAGCTTGTGAAAACTGAAATTTGAGATAGCGACTTGTTGAATTGAATCGAGACTGATTTTATATTTATGTATATAGTCTATATATATATATATATTTTTTTTTGTTTTTTTTTTTTGTGAGGCCACAGCCGGTTACGATCGGCGTTACAGCCGGAAAAAATAGCCGGTTACCGGCTATTAACAAGAACCCTGTCATGGCAGCTTGTCTAAAGCCGGGGTAATAATATGATACTTTGTAAAGTGCAGTAGGGTATATTTGTATAGTAGCTGCACTATATAAATGGACAATATTAATATTATTTTTATCAACTCTGACTGCAGTATGTCCCTAATTGCTTCCCTGAAAGCTTACACTAGTTCTTTGGGATTACATACTATCAGTAAATTGATATATCAATCTTCACATTTACTGCTTCTTAAGTTCAAGTTGCAGATGACTACCAAGGCAATATGAAACACATCTAGGCTAGCATACTTTCTTTGAAGCTCACCTGATTTGCTGTTCTTCCAGTATCCTGATGTATTCTACTTCTGATGGAGCTAGAAAGAGAAGTGCTTGTCCCTCTTTACCGATACGAGCTGTCCGGCCGACACGGTGTACATAGTCCGCTGCTGAACCTGGTATGTTGTACTAAAATTATAAGTAGAGAATTCAAACCATTGCTAAGTTTGCCAGCATTTTTTTTTTTAGCCTTTCCTCACCATTGCCTTATCCCTTTCATATGAATTAAACAATCTGCTTTATAATCCCACCAAGAGAATCCTATGCTAAAAGTTTTACAGCATTAAGTGCCTCTTCTTTTCCATGTATATTTTTGTCTTGTCCTTTCATTACTTGTGATTTCCTTTACCTAATCCATTCCATATCACATTTTTTTCCTCAGTTAAACTCTCACTCTTTCTTTAAACCATATTTTCTGCTTTTTTCCCCATAAGTACACTTTTCATGTAATTATCTAGCTCCTCTTTCATCATGTACTAAATTTTACTCAGCGTCTTTACTGCTCGCTTTCTGTCCATTCATATATAACTGAATTTTCTCCCATCCATATGTACCTATTCTATATTCCTTTTTATATACATCCAATTATCCACCCATTTATATACATTGTGTCTATCTAATTCACTGTCTATCCAAGCACATTGCATTAATTCATTTACTGCCTTATCTTTCTTACCTGTACAATCCATTTAACTTTTGGCAGGTCTAATCCCCTTGCAGCTACATCCTGTTAAAAGAAATATATCAGTATGAATGATGCCAAACAGTGAGCAATATCTTCTTTTTCAACCCAAACAGAAGTGCACTTTCAGACAATATGAAACATTGGTTCATTAAATATTCCTATTGTCCAAATTCATTATAGGCTGTTATAGCAAATTAAATATTTTTTGTAGAATAGCTAGCATGATAGCCCATCTTAAAATCATGAAAGAAGAACGGAATACATATTTCAACTTCGTTATTCATTGTATTTTGAATGTAAATTATAGAGGAATAATTTCAGTATATGTAATACTTTACGTTACAGTAATACTCATTTATGTCACTCATAATTCATATAGTGACATTAGATTCTAATCTGCTTCACTAATGCGCTATATAAAAAAGGCATGTGCAACATTAATTTTCTCCAAAGGACAGTTTTCAGGGATATATTTCAAACAAGTGAAAATTATTACTTTGTAGCATCATTACAAAATATGTGTTAAAAATAAAACTGGTCATTACATGCAGCCATACTGATCACTTTGTAATAAAGTTACGAAAGTGACCAGGAAAGCAAATGTGAACAAATATATAAAATGAGTAAATATAAAAAAATAAAGAAAAGTAAGACTTACTGTACACAAGAGGAGGCCTTTCCGTGCTTCACTGAATGCATGATACATCTTTATTCTTTCCTACAAAACAAACACAAA
Source organism: Heliocidaris tuberculata (assembly GCA_025618425.1). NCBI lineage: Eukaryota > Metazoa > Echinodermata > Echinoidea > Camarodonta > Echinometridae > Heliocidaris > Heliocidaris tuberculata. The sequence continues at coordinate 32,046,433 of CM046848.1, forward strand.
AATAATATTTCAATCAATTGGCTTGAATAACATTTTCAAGTGGTTTAAAATCAATTCTGAAACATTTCCAGTAGACTGAAGTATACATCCTCATAATAAAGCACCAGAGTCAAAATGTTCAGAGCAGTTCCCAATCAACTTAATGGAACATTACATTTCAAATATGTCATGACATTGACAAGAATAGCACACATACATGTACTAATATCACTTTCATATATTATAGATGTCACATAAGAAATATGTAAACACAACTTTTCATCATATAGTATACATACCAGTATATCACACTGTACATAACATCAGATTACATCATCATTTTCAAATCCAAATATTCACCTCTTGAGACATATTGCCATGAAGTTTGAATAATGGCATTCCCTCCTTCTTTGATGTTGTCTCATCCTCTTTGAGAGTGGAACATCCCTTGCAGCTCTGGAAGAGTGTGTAGTGAAAGTCGACTGATTCACAACTTGAGAGGAAGACCAACATCTTACATCCTGAGGGATTCTATGATATCAATTATTTTGGTACAAAAAGTCAGTGTGAGTCACAACTCTATAACATAACAAATATGATAATTATGAATTTAATACTGACAGGCGGTCTCTAAAATATTGTATAAACTAATTGTGAGATTCTACCAGCACTTTATCAACTTCTAGACTGCTGCCATGACAAACTAGAAATCCTTTACCCATTTGCCAGACAAGTAGGCATTAAATGATAAACAATACACAGATAGAACATAAAACTTAAAACTTAAAATCAATCGTACTAGCCCTATACACATGTATAAAGATTATAGTTTGGCAAACTGCCCCCCAAAATGATCATCTTCACTTAAAACTTAAACGGCATTTTATAACATATACAATCCCTAACAGAAGCACAAATTTTATAGCCATTTCTGGCTATATATTGTCTACACCGAAATTGCTATCTTAACCCTTTTGAGACAATTGACCACATTTTGTGGTTTGGCTCAATAACTTTTGATTCAGAGCTCTAAATAATATACCAGATGCAGGAGTAGAAAGAGCAAAAATTTCTGCACTCACTATGTCCATTTCTGTTGCAAGACCATATTGCGTTTGATGCCAGGAATTTTAAAAATGAGAATAAGCTTTAAAATCCTTAAATTGGCAATGATTGAGAGGTTCAAAATAATTGTTTTTTTAAATCAAAATTGGCAATTTTTAAAAACTTTTCAACAAAATTCCTAACCATGTATATTGTTTTCAAAGACATTATACATTATTAGAACCATGTAGCACTAAAAGAAAAATATTATTGTTGCCAATTTGAAGAACAAAATGTGATCAATTTAGCGCTTAAATAATTCCTATCCTGAAAGGGTTAACTGCTCTCTTGCTTTCTGCTTACCTTAAACCTGCCTGCCACAAGGGCTGTGAGGGCCACAAGTCGTAATTTGCTAGGTACAATCACAAACTGCTGCTTCAAGCGCTCTGGAACTGTGAACATCTCTGCATCCTTGCTCTCTCCTTCACAAACCTCTTTTGCCTTTGATTCATTTTTTGAGACACTCTGATTCCCTTCTGTTGAAGATGGAGCTGACTTTGGTTTGGTAGATGATGGGGTGTCTGATTGGTCCTTTGCAACATCGATGAAGACAGGATCCTTCAGTGTGATGTTTGCAAGTCGTTTCACACCTAATGATGGCAAAAAAGGAATGGGAAATACATTTCACATTTCATCTCTCGTATTTACTTTCTTGAAACTTGAAGCAAATGGAATAGTAGCAAAGGAAGTTTAGCAGTTACTAATGTAACTCTCTTATTTCATATCTGACAATACATACCTTCTGACAGCGTAGCTGAAACCAAGACAGTTTGTTTCTGGTTCTTGCAGTGATCATTGATAGCATTCAGGATAGTGGATACATCTTTCTCAAAACCCAGGTCTAATAACCTATAATAAATAATAAAAGAGCATCACATATGAACATCAGGCATACCAACAGAATACTGCTATATCACTGTACTAACATTCGCATAAAAAAAAAGAAGAGGCAATATTAGATTAACAGATTAACAAGCTGTGCAATGAGTCTGGGTATATGTATTACCCTGCATCGCCCAGAATTACCACTGACACTCAATTTTTCCACTTATGTACAAAGATTTGATATATACAACTTATTGTAAAAAAGAGCATAATTATGCAAAAATCATATTATCATCATCACCATCATCATCACCATCATCATCCTGCTTAGTGCTCACCATAAGCACCACCATCATCATAATCACCTCAACGTTTTATTGTCATCATTGTTTCAACCATCTTACCTATCAGCTTCATCTAAGATGACCCATTTCACCCGTGAGAATGTAAGAGCTTTGGTGGTGTTGATGTGATCTACCAATCTCCCAGGGGTGGATACCAGGATGTTGATTCCTTTCCGTATCCTCCCTTTCTCTGACTTCTTCTTTTCTCCTCCCATCAGTACACCAGGCACTATCCATTGAAATGGCTGGTAAAAAAAAAGAGACCAAAGATTCACAGATATCATGCTTTTGAATGGCTCCCCTCCCCCTTAATTTAAAAAAAAATAAAAAGTGGGAAATTGCAGCAACCTGTAGGGTCAAAGCTTTATAAGCTTCACACACATATTACAGAAATGCTACTGTTTACTTAACATTATCAAAAGCAAGCGCATCTCCTACACATATCATTACGAAGCCTGATGCCTTCTACATTTTTTATGTAGACAAAACTTACCTTGACAAGTCTTACAAGTGTTTCAAAGCTCTGACAAGCCAGCTGAAAGAAAAAAACAAACAAAAAATTATATAAAACAATACAGTTTAAGGCAAACATGAATCAATAAAACTATACTACTATAGCATCTATAGCTTTCTTTCTATACAGAAATAAGACTATACAAGTATCTTTTATTTACATTTTTAAAATCCACTCACAAGAATTTCATTCACCTAGCTCACAAGACTAGATGTCCAAAGTGTGAAAAAAACAGCAAAAAAATGCATGGTTGGTGTAATCTCTGAATCTACCTCTTTCACTTTTCCAATCCTTTTCTTTTTCTCTCATCTCACTCTCCAGTCTCTTCCTGTCTGTCTGTCTGTCTCTATCTCTCTCTCAATCTCTCTTTCCACTCAGCTTACTAACTTACCTCTCTGGTAGGAACCAGAATAAGAGCATACGGTCCATGTAATCTCTGGACTTTAGGCTGAAGACCCTGTAGTTGTTGGACAACTGGAACAGCATAAGCCAAAGTTTTTCCTGTGGATTGAGGCAACATTGAGTTTGCTAAATATATTTCTTTAAATACATTTAGTGTTCATTTCTACGAAATCAATAAAACTTGATCATCTTAGAAAGCAATCTTATCTCTTAATCCAGTTTGGACATCTAAATAGCAGCATTGATGCAGTTGCATTCAATAAGACCATCACAGTTTTATCCCCTCTTCTCCATGTCATGATCACATGATAATGAATATGATTGAATATGACCTATATGCAAATGGGACCCAGTGACCTTACGAGGTCAGATCGCATTTGCACGATGTACAGGCAGTCGCGATGTGATACCCAGTGCGGGGAATAAACACCATGAAACTCAATCACAGTTAATTTTGTTGTATTGCACTTAATATGTGACACTCCAGACCCTAATATCTCTCAAGTTTCCCTGCAGAAAGGCAGTCTACACAGAGGAGCAGTCTTAATTTTTCTACCAGAGCCCGACAGATCCCAGAGCATGAAGGATTTCAGACTTACATTATGTTATGCAGGATCTGAAAAATGCAACCCATCAAGAAGAAAAATCTAAATGAACTGTTTGTACTTACCTGTGCCTGTTTGTGATTTGATGAGAGTATCATGTCCCTGTAGCAGTGTGGGAATGGCCCTCTGTTGTACAGTTGTCATCTGACTAAAACCAAGATTCTTCTCAATATTTGATATCTGGTGAAACAATTAGGGAAAAAAATATGAGTCAATTCAATTTCAGATAGGATCCAATTACACACAGGTCATCCTACATTAATTCAATTACTGGAATTTTAATATTTGGACCATTAATTAGAAATATTGGCTTGATTTCTGATAATCGATATATCACTTTCTCCAGTAGATTGACAATGAAAAGGAGTGATTAGTAAATGTACTATTTCTGATAAATTTTCTCCAAAAAATAGGAAACTGCGAGCCACTGTAATACCTATAAAAATAAAACTACCAAAACAATCCACTTTCTGACAATTTGTAGACACTGTCATTCATATCTGGAAGTGGCATGGGTGTTTTGTTTTCAGGAGAGAACTAAGGTTAAATTGAAGAATTTTGACAGTCTGAATGTACTTAGTTTACTTACCATGAAAGAATGCAGTGGCAGTTCACTGAACTGTGTTGATGAAAAGATTGCCTCCTTATTTTGTGTAACAGCATTACTAGAATAAGAAAATGAATCACTGGTTAATATTACATGAAAGCCTTGTAAGTTTACAGTCATATCATTAGAGTAGAACTTTATGGATTTTAAATATTTGTTTAATTCTTATTATTGCATAGGTGAAGCTTAAAGGCATTGATTAACTTTGTCCAGGATTGAAGAAAAAAAAATCACTGTTCCAGCTAATGCTGTAATCATAATTGCAAACCTTTAGCTCAGACAGGAATCACCTGAGTTTTATAAGCTGATCGGTCGTTTATATATCAAGATATTTATGATTGAACATTGATGTCGGGACAGAGTACCACCGAACCCTAAAGAACTCTTACGGTTGGCATACCTCGCTCTATCACAGAATACCGTACGGGCTGGAAACCCGCTCTGAAATCGCCAAGCGCTGGTGCTTGGTTTTTGTGACTGCAGCGCAGCGAAGAAGCCGAGCGACTTGCGCTAGCGATTGATCGCGATTTTCTCTTTTTTAGGATAGTAAACGGGTTCCATTTTCTCTCATACTTTCACATATCCTTAATTATATATGTAGTTATAGGACTGCACACAATTCACTGGCATTTGAGCTGATTTTACAATTTTTCACAAAGTTAATCAATCACTTTAAATTACACAAGGTAATCAAAATTCAACGCTTGGAAACATTTAAGTAATGATTATTATCAATTATAAAACGGTAAAATACAGCCCCGATATAGCACCTGAAGAGCTCTTTGAACGCAGCTGAGATGACGTCATACTGGAGACCAATCCTGTCTAAACAGACAATGTCCCATAACATCTTACACATTTTCAGTGCCTGTTTTGTCATCTCCTCTTCACTTATTTCTCTTACTTCACTAACATCATTCTTAATGTTAGTCTGTTGACTCACTCTTAACTTTGTGTATGGTATTATTTTGATGAAAAATGCAGTGTTAAAAAAATAAAGGAATCAGTCACTTGTAAACAAAATAAGACGCCACTGTATTCTCAGCTGCTTGCACCAGGGCATGTTTGGCGTTTCAAGAGGGAACAAATTCCATTCATGCTATTATTCGGAGGGCTTTTCAATTTGAGAGTGTGGTTTATTTCACTGATCACTGACCCTTATCCCAGTTTCTAGTGATACATTATTTGCTGTATTTGTTATTTTCTTTGAATATAGCTACTTTAAATAATACACTGCTACTTTATGTCAATGAAATCAATACATTTGATTGCTATTAGTCAAGTATGGCATTGATCGGTAGTAAAAAAAGTTTGGTAATACAGCGACTAACACAGTACAGCTGGATAACAATGCTATTAGATTTTTTTTAAAAAGAGAGAGAATGAATCAGATAAGAAGAGAAAGAGGGAAAGGGGAAAACACAGAATAGATAAAAATTGGAAGTGGAAAGAGAGGGAGAGAGAAGGCGAATAAAAAGAGGAGAAGAAGAAAAAGAGGAGGAGGAGAACAAGAACAAGGAGAAAAAAGGAGGAAAGAGAGGTAGCAAGAATGAAAGAGGAAAGATATGGAAAAAATAAGAAAATAAAACTTACACATGAACTTGAGGTATCTCCGGATTATGTCGAAAGAGAGATGAGATGATGTTATTGGTTAATTGACTATGCTGCTTGTCTCTGCTTTCTCCATCTTTTTGCTTCGATACTTTGCCTCGAGATCCTGTCCGATTATCCCCAACAGCTTGGGAAAAGTTAAAATTAAATCCAGTGTTTTCATTCTTTGCACTCTGATTTGATTGACTGTTTTCAATTCTCTTCTGATGTGAATTGTTGTTTTCTCTTTCGGTGTTTTTGAAAAGTGTCCTCTTCCTTCGCTTTGCGGTCTCCTGAGGATTAGTCTTTCTCTGCACCTACAAAAAATTAAGTAAAATTCATTCAGGAAGAGTTGTGGAGTTACAGCACATATAAAAAGATCTAGGTCCATTTTTTTTTTCTCTCTCTCTCTGTTTATCTCTTTCATCGGTTTCCAAACTTAAAACTTAGTTGAGGTCCTGAAAAGTGAAACATATGTGTAGCAATGCAATTGGCTTCGTAATTCTTAATTTTGAATTCAAGTTTGATTGCAGACTGTAGTTGAAATTCATAATTAAAATTAAATTTACACTCTTCAAGCATTTGTTTTTGTTTTTACCATGGTTACTTAATACTGTTGCATGGTGGACAGTTCCATTACACGATCTTCTTGAGAAAAATAAATCTACGTAGCAGTGCCACGTACATGTGCACTAGCCCGTGCTCGCGTGCCACAACCTTGAAGTAGCCTCCCTAGTGGTGCCACGTACATGTTTAGTTGCATTGTTTGTTCCTTCCTATAAGCACCCTAAAAGTCACTAACGGGACCTTCACTACATATGGAGCTGTGTCAATTTCAGTCTGTCACGACCTCAAAGTTGAAGAGGTAGAAACACCAATATAATCGGCAAATTTTGAGAAAATGCTTCCTTCTACATTTTAGAATGATAGAATATCTAATTTCATGCCAGATCCTTTGATAGGATCTTTATCATCTTGATCAAGTGAAATTTTCAGGCTGTTTTTGGTCGGTGATCTTGCTCCTCTGCTGCACACATATGTGCAAGATATCATACACTTGCTATGGGAGGCAATTGAATTGCTCACGGTATGAAGGTACAGAGTGCGAGGCTATCTCCAATAACCTTGTATAAGTGTGAGTGCCTAAAACTAAACCTGGCACGTAGTGGGAGTGCCAATTGTATAAATGTGATATTTATTATGGATACTTTTTTCATTGCCACTGCTGTTTTTCTTTGACTTTGGTAATGTACCCTATGTGTGTGATATGTGACATATTATGATGCCATGTATTTCAAAGTGATTTTGCAATGCAAACGATGGACAGGCCGCACACCGGCTACCAGCCGCACTTCGCAGCATCTTTATCAGTACTGTAGTAGCTAGTCTACTATAAATAAAGTTAGAACTTAGACTTAGAGTTGACATGGTTGAAGAGTCCCTGAAGCAGGTAATCTTGCAAATTTAAGAAAAATTAAATCTTGCTCCGAGCAATTTTGTTATCTGTTTTTGACTACTGCAACAGTGAATGTTTAACACAGTCCCACATAGGTAAGGGCCAATGAGTGCACTGACAGTGTTAGCAGCAAATGACAACACACACATTAACACAATCAAGTAATTGACACTACAAAATATTGTACGAATGGGACCGAGATGAAATATTGTTATAGTTTCTAGCTGACGGCTTACCTTATTCACTGTTTCAACATTAGATACAAGATTCAATACAAGCCCATCTTCGGCACCTGCCATTCTTAATGAAGATTCTTATATAAAATGCTTCAAATCATCATATATATTGGGCAGCAGAACTGTGAGAGTATATATACTTCTTCAGCAGACAAGTCAATGTAGTGACACGAGGGATCATTGCGCAATCAACCAACCACATGCACAAACAACAAGTATACAACAGTACACAGAGTGCAGCTATTGGTAATACCAGTGATACACTACTAGTAATATAATTCAGTGGTTTCACAGGTACATTCCATCGCCCATGTTGAGTGACAACTCTTCAATTTAGAATTTGGAGGCTTTGCATCATCACCGACACCAGAACATCTTGACCACAACATCAGATTAGTTGAATAACTGAAGGTGCTGTATCACTTTATTAAAAAAAAATTTGCATGTTGATGATAGAGCTGAGAGCAGATGTGGATTGTCTTGGAATGGATGTAATTTCAAACTGAAAGTTAAAACTTGGGCTAGCTCTCTTTATTTTTATGGGCAATCATCTAATCGCAAATACGTTAATCACATTGCAATTTGCATATATTCAAACTTCAATAGCATGTTCAATATGCCTAGTGACAATTGCTTCAGGCTTCAATCATAAACGAGTGGAATATTGAGATCATTAAAGTCCAGTGGCAGTTGCAGTTCATCACATGAAATAAACCACTACTAACTCACTGTATACACATACACTTGTGTGTCACTCTATTGAGGTGGAAAGAAGTCAAAGGCGTACTGAGGGGGGGGGGGGTGTTTTGGGTGTTAAACTACCCCCCCTTTTTTTTTTTTGTTGCTTGTCAAAGAATTTTGGAATAAGAGACCCCAAAAATGGTGGACTTTTTTTTTTTTTGCTTGTCAGAGAATTTTGGAGTAAAAACTTAAAAACACCCCCAACACCCCCCTTTCAAAAATTCTGGGTACGAAACTGAAAGAAGTCACCATATAGCTGCAATTGCACAATATGATTTATCCTTCTACATTTAATGATTGCCAATTTTTAGGCCATGCTGTTTATGAAATTGATTATGATACATGTATTTATTTTCAGGCAAGTTTACCTATAGGTACCCAACTGGCATGATGTTGAGGCTTGCAGTAGGAGCTAGCATTGAATGCTGTCCAACATGGATTCAAATCTGCAGCAAGATGACATCGAAGATGAAATTCCATCACAGCTGTAGACCTGCCTTGCTAGACTACAGAACTATATTCTCATCTTCATCATCTTCATCATCATCATCATCATATCTTCTCCGGAAACAGATGAACGTGAATTATGATTCTGGGTCCATATGCTGCCCTACAAAAAGTTTCATGAACACTGGACTGAAAGCACATTTTTGTTCAGGACAAACGGATAGTGGCTCGGCAGCTCAGCAGGCACTTGGAAAACTAAAAGGTAGAAGTGTTTTGGGGTTGTTTTTTTTTAAAGGAAATCATGAAGAGTCTGATTGTGGTCATAATTCTGTTAACCTATTGCCCATGGGAACCAGGGGGGCATTTCATGAAAGGACTTGTCAGATATTTTATCCGACAAATTTGCTCTCAGCCAATCAGATGCAAGGATTTCAGTAGCTTATAACAGTTGTCGGATGAAATATCCGACAACTTCCTTTCATAAAACGCTCCCCAGATGGTCCCAGTGTAAAGCCTATGGGAATAAGAGAATTCAGGGGAGCGTTTCATCAAGCGTTTTGTCAGTGATTTTTACTGACAAATTTGCTCTCAGCCAATCAGATGCAAGGATTTCAGTAGCTTATAACACTTGTTGGAAAAAATATCCGACAAATCCTTTCATGAAACGCTCCCCAGAAGTCAACAGGTTAAAAGGTATAGTTTTTAGAGTTTGTGAATTTATCCTTTCATTCCAGTTGATAACATTTGTTTCCCTTTGGAATTCTTATTTCATGCAAATAGCCATATTGATCACTTCTTTCAGATTACAGTAAATGATCTTGTTCCTTTGAAACAAAGAATTGTTTATTTTCAAAATTTCATTTGTCTGTAATTATTTATCTAGATCCTTCATTTAATATTTTTGTTGCTATCTCCACTGACATTGTGACAGGGAAGCTTCATCTTGCATTTACATGTAAAGTGTGTGGAATGCGTACCGCCAGGAGCATCTCTAAACATGCTTATGAGAAGGGTGTGGTCATTGTCAAGTGTAGTGGATGTGATAACAATCATCTCATTGCAGATAATCTTGACTGGTTCAAAGGTGCAAAAGGGGCAGGGAGGTAAGGAAAGTTAGCATATCTTTCACAGGAAAAAAGTGATAGCTTTAGGAAAATGAAAAAAAGGTGAAATTTCCTTATCTTCCAAACCTGTTGTTCATACAGAATGCCCCTACTCCTTATTAATCCAAGTCATACCAAGTCTGGATTAGTTTAACTCTTAACCTCTCCACACTCTGTACATCACTTTATCGATCTTTCCCTCAAGCTATTACTTTCTCTCTCTCTCTCTGGTAATGATAAATACAATGGATTTGCTTCATTATGCCGTCTTCTATGCATCTCTCTCTTACTGTCCTGTCAAGTTTAACTGTTGTTCATTGTAGCCTTGTATTGCTTTACTTCTATAGAAATAGAAAGTGAAAGTAGTTTAAATTCCTTCTTTCCACGAGTTAAACTTTTCCTTCTTTTACTGTTTGCTCTTTATCTATGCTGGACATTTCGAGTCATAGACTCTATTTGCTTTTGTTCTGTAAAACCATTTTCCTAATTTAGTTGAATTTTACAATATTAAAACAAAAATCAAAAACTTTGGAAAGTATTGTATGAAACTACCATATATATTCCAAGGCTATTTTGATAACCCATTTTTAGAAAAAACAAGAGTACCCCAAAAGAAAAAAAAAGTGGCATTTATATCCTGTCAGAAGTAGTAGCCTAAAACACCGAGATTATGACTGAGAATATACTTGGGGGGGGGGGGGGGGGGAGTGGCATTACAGAGGTCTGAATTATTGGCATTATATTTTTAATCTCAAATCAATTTAAGTTTCACCAGTTAATCTAGTGTACATGTATTTAGATTTGTGAAGTGTGAATATTCAATATTGAAACAAATTTTTTATTGCATTTCTCCTATACTTTACAGGAACATTGAAGAAATAATGGCAGCTAAAGGAGAGAAGGTTCGATCACAGCTGACTGATGATGACATGTTGGAGATTTCAAGCCTTGATACCGATATTCAAAATGAAGAGAAAACATAGCAATGAAAATATGAAATACTTCTAGTTGACTGTCATTTTGCTCATCAAGCAACTGGATTACTGGATGATAACTTTTTCTGCCTGAAAGTCCGACTACCCAAATCTACTCTCTGCACTTATTTCTCCCAGTCTAAAAACTTTTTTGGTTGAGAGAAAATACACTGACTATTGGATCCATGACTTCAGTTGCTATCATATGTATAATAGACCGGAGAGGAGTTCAAAGCCAGAAGTTACTACACTACAAGGTCAAGCACACTCACTCACAATGAGTTTACAGTTTATTTCCACTCATTTCTGTTCTCCATCTTTGGGAGCTCATGCCATGCTAAACCAAGTATGATAACCAGTAAATGTATAATGATATTGAAGTACAACTGCACTGAAGAGTAGAAGTTAGACGTTAATGAGTTTGCAAGTTGCAAGACAGGCAGGCTTTATCTGCAGTTACCCGTTATATTTGATTCTTCTAAAGATCAGTAAGTGCGGAAATGTGATTTTGATACATGTAAATGAACTGTACTTTTGTTGTTTTTGTACATTAGAAAATACAGAGTTCAAAAAATAAAAATTGTTTTGCTGTGCTATGTAGAGAAACTTTACTATAAAAAGGGATGAATAAAAACAATCACAGGTGATTAGACATACATGTAGATTGTTTTCCAAGAATGTTGCAGATCCTTTTAATTTCTTATATTCATCATGGATACAAAAATGAAAAGGATCTGCATCATTCCTTGGGGAATTTTTTCTTAAAGCTTTCCCAAATGTTGTTCCTTGTCATATGTTCTGGATGTACCCTCAAGTGGGAAAGTTCAGAGATTGTGTCATAAAAGAATGGTAAATGGAAATGTACACAGGAATTTGATTGAGAAAGAGAGAGACAGACGGAGAAAGAGAGAGAGAGAGAGAAATCTGAAAAGGGTTTGGTTGAGTTTTACTTCGTAAGGGAAGAATCAAAGCATTGCTTGTCAATTCAAGAAGTTATTGTATTCCAAAACCTACACTTTATTTACAACATATCATCACTCCAGATATTCAGTGACAAAATTAAGTAAGAAATCTCAATCAACTAGACGTTCTCCTGGACTGGTTTTACAAACTGCTTTTATCCAGAGTATCATAGTGAGTATTAGTGACATTACACATGTCATGAATCAACCAACACATTCATTACAACATAATACAGTTCTCTTAGAGTAATTAAATTACAGGATACAATTTGTCATAAGGAGTCATGATTATCAGAGGAAAGTTGGAGGGGGCTGCAGCCCCCCCCCCCCCCCACAATTTTTTTTTAGTAGACACGTTTCATAAAATCCCTGAAAAAAGGTGTAAAAGTGTCATTATTCAAGTGAAATCAAATCAGCCCCCCCCCCCCCACTTTAAAAAATGCCCTGCGGCCCCTGTACATGTACAATGTATGTAAAAGAGCAAATATGGATGTTATATCTTCTGCTAAACAATGTTCCATCTACACCAATGGCCTTCTCACAACACTGTTTGAAAAAGTCTACATGTACCTTTGACATCCTCTTCAAAATGTATTGCTTATGCACTTTGTAAATTGCTGAATGGCAGGCACATTTCCTTCTTAGTTTTATTCAGGGATTCCACACCAATTTTATTACGAGTGTCCCTTTAAAGATTGTCTAAATGGGGGACTTGTTAATAAGTAAAGAATAAAATAAAAATGCACAGGGCAACAGTCTCATCAAACAAGAAATTAAAAGTTATTTGAATTTTTTTTTTGCTCTATGTCTTTTACTCCTCTTAAACTGAGATAATAAATCATGGTAATACTGTACAGTGGAACCTTGTTATAACAAGCTCCTTGGGACCAAGGAAATTACCTCTATATATCAAAACCTTGTTATATCAGGGCTAAAAAACAAATTACAAAGAATTATGACCAGCAAAATGACCTTGTTATAATGAGTTTGTTATGTCAATGCTCTTTATAACGAGGTTCCACTGTATTTACAAATATGTCTCCTAGACTTGCTCCTAGTCCTATTGAATTCCATTGTGCAATACATGTACGTGTTGAAAGACAACCATGATTACAATACAAAGTACAGATATTTGTGAATGCACAGCTAACACTGTCTCCTTTCTATCAAAAATTTGCTCGGCTTAACACTAACATTTTTAACGGGGATTCCAGACGAAAAAAAATTTTAGAGTCGGGGAATAATTTACCAACTAAAATTTGAATAGCAATTTTAGTCAACAGACCAATATTCTGTTCAAAATTCTGCACGGTTCAATGTAACATTTTGCTGCACATCTGTAAATTTGTGTAGCAATCATACCCAAAATGTGTAGCAAAATGCTATGCTATACCAGGTAAATTATTCCCTGGTATGCATGGACCCCCTGGCTAAACTTTAAATTTTGGGGCCTGAAGTGTATGGGACCTGTTAGTGTGTACCCTGAAAATGAATTCCAAAGTTATGAACATGAAGAGGAATATGATACAAATGCAGTTGATAAATTCCTTCTTCATGTCTCATCATTTTTTTCAATTATAACTCAAAACCTTCAACCTCTTCAAAATCCAATAATAAAACTGATCATCGATTCTGTTTGCACTGTAAGTTGCCTTTGCATGTTAATCTTTTGTTTTGCCTAGGTCACCAGGAACATGAGCTCTGGAAAGGACCATTTTACTTTAATTTAACTACATACATGTACATGAATATCAACAAGGGAGGAGACCTATGACAAAAATGCCTGAGAAAGTTAAAATAAAAATGGAAAATAAAATTCTTGATACAAGAGATGGTTTCTTCAAGATAACTTCCATTCTGATGTCTGACAGAGGTTGTGCTCCATCTCTGGGCATCTTTCCCAGCAAAATCTGTGATCTCTTTCTCCTCTAGCATACTTGCTAGTTCCCCAGTACATTATTCACAAACAAATGTTTAGAACTTCTTCATGACTCAATGTCTGTTCAAGTGATTTAGCTTGAAATCAAGCTCACTGTTTGCTCTGTGTTGCTTCTTTCCGTGCAGCATCCTGTAATAACTGTGTGTCGCACTCGTCTGCTGGCAGCTGAACATACCGAACCACTGACCCTCGGATGAAACAGTTCTTCACAGAAAGCTTTTGAGAGGGAGAGACGAAGACAGATAAAACACAAGAAGATTACTTGAAGTATACAATTCAAATGAATAGGCCTAAATTAATTCAGCTAAAAGCAAGGTTGGCAATTTATCTTAAGCCCAAAATATGAAAAATAAATAAAAAGATAATGAGGGCAAATTAACGCTGGCCAAAGGTATATCTACATATCAACATGCACCTCAACTTGAGTACATGTAATTATGGCCGATAATGTTTTTTTTCTTTTATACAGGGTACAACAAATTTACTTGCCAAATGTTCCTTAGAAAATCAAACTTGCGAGAAGGGCAAGTGAATGTAAATGTAACCAACTGATTCAGCAAGATGCATGTATGTTTCTTAGTGATCCAAACATTGACTTACCATGTGGGGATACCTCTCTTGGTCTGTCACTGAGATATCTGTCAGCTTGATGTTGAGGAACTGATCGACTGAATGCAGCGTGCCACCAATACTGGAGAGAGATAAAACGTTCACGATACAAGACCAATCATCTTATCATTTATGGACTATAAAGCAAATTACTTATCATTTATGGACTATAAAGCAAATTGTGCACAAAAACAGCCCATGGAACACAATTGAAAGTCATTTATCTCCATTTACAACTGATTCAGAATTTAAGTAATTATCACTAGATTCTACAGCATAAATTCACATTAATTACTTTGGCTGTAGGTCCAAGTGAACAATGCAGTAAGCTTTCAGCCAACTCCAATTATGAAGAACCAACAATTAAGCTAGCATTAACAAAAAACAACAACAAAAAACATGTATTAGACCCAGCAATATCATGAAAAATGCAGTAGGTGCTTAGACTGCTTGCAAGGGATACCACAAAGTAGCCAATTTGTGTTTACCACAAGTTTACAACTTTTATATCTGATTTTCCTCAAACTTTCAATGGCCGTGTTTTCTCGTCTTTCTGCTTTCTAGACAGCACCAACTTACTGCAGACTTGGCAATCATGTTGGTTTGGGGGCACTTTGGAGGGTTTTGGGAGCAATTTGCTCATGGCTCTATATTTTCTTCTTTTAGTATTTTTTAAAAAAAGTTTTCTTGTTCAAAGTACTCTGATTAAAATTCTGTACCTGAGATCATTCTTGAGCTCCACTATCACATCCTTTCCCACCAAGGACTTGAAGAAAGAGTAGAACAGCTAAATGAAAGACATACAAGAGGAGATCATGAGAACAAAAATTTCATAATGAATTGGACACTATCTTCTTGCATCTATCCAATGCATTGTTTTTCAGGGAGTTAATATTACAATTGCATTAAGGGGACTGCTGGTAGGAAAAATATGGAGACAGAAACAAATTGGTGTTTTTACTTGCAACAAAATACTTAGAAAAGTTTAAATGGGCCAATTGTCTATAGCTTACAGCACTGCACACAGTATCTACGACACTGGCATATTTGGAGGGGAGATTTTCAACCATGAAAAATTAAGTGCTTTGATCTACTTACTTTTCAACAACTATGAATAGAAGCAATTATTTCAAAGTAAATTGCAACAAAATTGCTCTTAAAACTTCATAAATAAAGGACACCTTGATTACAAGTTGGTTTTAAAAGACGCAGAAAAAATAAACATGTTGTTGGTGGTGGTGGTTTAATGGCGATTTTCCATCGGTGAATGAATGATTTTCGCCAGGCAATTATGGGAGGGCGTTGTTTTCTTCTCCTGTTTTTAACATTGATGTCACAGACCAGACCATTGTATTCTTGCTCTGTTGGATCGACAATGGCCTTAGGTAGTATTGTGCACAGAAGATTAATATTGTCAGTAAAGTTTGAGTGCAGTTCCTTTTCTATATTTGTTATTAAGCATGTTATTATAAAGAATAATATCAGAAAGGATGAAGTAGACAAAAATTAGTTGGGTTCAGTTCATTATGTTTAAAGGAAACAGATCAGTGAAGGTATGAGCAAAATACGATAAGAAATAAGAAAGTTACAAAATGTTTGAAGTTGCAAGCAATCAAACACAAATTGGCAAGTCTGTGATGTACATCTGTATCTTCCAAGCTCCTCTTTCATTTGCCGTTATCCAAAAATCATTAATTTCGATTTTCTCTAAAGAAAATATTCAAATTTCAATCATACATGCAACCTAGATATAATAAATGGAAATCAATGACTTTTGGGGTATAGGGCAAATGGGAGAGGAGCTCACAACCCACAAGATATGTCATGGAGTTGCCACTTTGTTTTTGACTGATTACAACTTCAAAAATTCATAACTTTTTTATTTTGCTCAAACATTCACTTATGTGTTTCTCTCATTTTTCTTTTATTCAAATCAACTCAATACCAGGATGGACTTTCCCATTAAAACAATATTATTGATAATGATAAGTAACAACTAGGCTAGTAGATCTATGTAGATGTTTTGAAACATCTGTCAAAGCAATATTCAGATATTGGGACATGAACATGATGTATCAACATGATCAAGCCAAACAGAATGCATAAGAATGACAATCTTGTGTGAATTGATAGAAAAGTTAAAATATGAAATATTTTCAAACACAGACTAATTAGAAAATCAATAGTTTAGACATAGATCTAGATCTAGACCTCTACAAGCAAGTCTCTAAGTCAGAAAGAGCAAAAATTTCTGCACACACTAGTGCTGGTATCGACACGCCTGATGTCGCCACTATGGCGACAAAAGTACTGGTTTTGGACTTTGCCGACATGTCGACACGCATGCTCCGATGGCGACATAAAATGAGTCTTTTTACATGTACCTCGCCGTGGCGTCGTGCGCGCGTACGTGATTTGTTTCACATACGCATTAGCAGCGCGCGCGTGCGACACGATCGCTGCGTATCTACATGTAGCTAGCTGCGACGACCGGTATACATTACGTACATGTACATGCCTAGATATGGGACACTAGCTGACTTGCACCGCATGACTTTCATTAATGCTTGATAAATTGGATCATACAAAACAAATTTTGGGGCAAATAGTTGACAGTGTGCATCTTTGAGAACTGTAAGCGAGTATGACTGCGAGTGTGAGCCCGTGAGGACATAGTGCATGTATTCCTTGTATTAAAGCTCTTGTGAATTTGTGTCGGGTAACTCTGGTTTAATAGTGTACAGTCACTACGGGAGCGACCCGAGTTTAGACTTGTTTGACTCATGTCCAGATGTCGACACATGTCGACATCGCTGTTAATTTTATTGCGACATGGCGACATAGATTTTCCATGCCGATACCAGCACTAGCACACACTATCGATCATGACTATTGCCATCCATTTTTGTTGCATGACCATATTGCGTTTGATGCCAGGAATTTTAAAAACGAAAAAAAATCTTTAAAATCGTTAAATTGGCAACAGATCTAAGGGTCAAGGTTCAAAATCATAGTTTTTTTTATTTTTATATTAATCGAAATTGGCAATTTTTCAACTTTTTCAACAAAATTCCTAACCAATAGGCATGAGTGACATGTATGGTCAGGGGTCCTAAAGCTACGCAGGTCCTAAAGCTACGCAGGTCCTAAAGCTACGCACCCCGCAAAAGCGCGCAATACGATGCGTTCAATGCACCAAACTTTTTGTGTGACTGAGCAACGAGGGGCCTGTTTCTCGAAACCAACGACAAGACAGTCATAACTTTATCCGCCAACTACGGAGATGTCCATGATCTTCCTGAACTGTTTCACGAAGAGCTAACTAGCTAGACATCTCGTGATATCGATACTATCGGCGAGAATAGGAGCCGACACGTAGCCTTGGTTGCAATTACACTATATTTTTAAAAGCTAAATTTAACTCAACTGCAAATATTTGAATGAATTAGGGAATAAAAGAAAATAGAAAATGTAGAAGGGTATAATAGATGCCAAATAATTTTTAAATTATGTAAATGACATGATGGATTCGCTTGTAAAATGAAAAATATGAGTGATTTATTTCATGATCGGTGAGCCAGTTTTACGTTGGATAGGTACCCCCCGGATGTCGTGATTTGATAGTTTATAAAAATAAACCCATATATTTTCATTGTAATAATAATATGCTTTGAATGTTTTACATAATGCTTTTGGGCTTGAGTATGATATGGAAATTACAAAAATATTCATATTATAAGTTTAAACACGTATATTTCAAAGTATTCATTTTAAAAATCGTTGATATAATCTATGTTTACACTGATATGGGTCTGAAAACCATAGAATATGCCGTTGACTATGGCTGGCCGACCGTGTCATATTACAGTTCCCTCGTCGGATTTTAGTTCACCAAAGAAATCTTTATAGAAATCATTTACGAAGATCGCCCAATTATTTGTTTTCACACAAAAAGCACTCTTGTAATTATTATATAAGACGTAACATGTGATTTTCAAGTTTATTATGGTAGCACGTCATTTTTCATGCTAATTGATCAGATATGAAGGACCCATATCGTAAAATAGCTTTGCAATCAGAAGTTAAGAGACTTACTAAATTCATTTTGACATAAAACATACCTAGCAACAGTTATGAATTTATATTTTTTTCTAGATTATAATACTTCCCAAGTTCCCATTGCTTATCAGTAAGGCTTGTATTTTTTTTCTTGCCCAATGTTTATTTGTCAATAGTTTTTTTTTTTCCAGTTTCCAATGATGGGATTAATTTGACAAGTTTTGGTTTAACTTTTTTTTCCCCCACCACATTTTGATACAGGCCTATCTCCTGTCAGTCTATTATTGTTATCGTTTTTATTATGGTTTTCTTTTTCATTTGAAAAAAAATTCCTTTCATATTGAAATGACCTCAATTAGGCTGTTGTTTGTTTGGTTGGGGTTTTTTTATCCATTAGAATGTGGAAAGAGTGTTGATTCACTAGAGTTAAGTGGAGACAAGCCTTGAACAAAAACACTATGTATTTTATATAATTTTCATAATATAAACATGGATAAATTCCAGATAAAGTGAATGCGTAGAAAGAGTTGCATAGAAGTATGTAGTGTCCCGTTTTGCCTACCATAATCTACCCAATAAATAACATGTGATGGCGCTGTACGTCGACTAAAAAAGATATGACAGGGTTGGAGGCGTCATAAGTCCTTAGTCAGGAAGTTGTCGCGCACCTTGGTAAAGACGGCTTCGTGAAACACGTAGCGGACAACTAGAGAACTAGCGCTGACTTAGTCAAGAACTTAGACATATGACGGTTTCGAGAAACAGGCCTGAGATTATCATTTATGTTTGTCAAAAAGAATGAGTAATTTTCCTTTATTTTTTTGATATTATCATTATTTGGAAATCAGGGTGAAATTTGCATTCGTCAGCTTCAAAATCAAGATTTGCATTCATTAATAACGTGTGCGTGGCTTTAGGACCCTTTCATTTTTTTAATCAAATTCGACATAGGTCTAGGTATCGACATCGACTTGAAAATTAATGTTATTGATATATGTCTGCGTAATTTTCTTAGGGATTTAATTCAAGAGTATGTAGAACCAAGATATATGAAAGAAAGTCGCATTAATCATTGAAAAGGTGACTTTTTAGCCGCTGGAAACAAAGTGCGTAGCTTCCCCCCATCATAAACTTGTTACAAAAATACAAATTTGTTAGATCTAACGTTTATTAGATCTAACAAGTTAGATCAAACTTAGATCTAGAGACTAGACTATATTGTTTTCAAAGATATTACACCTTATTAGAACCATGTAACACTAAAAATTTAAAAGAAAAATTAAAAAGAACAAAATGTGATCAATTTAGCCTTTCTGTCCTGAAACTAATAACCATGCACGCACGCACGCATAAGCAGGCACACCGTGGTAGCCGTGTGCCTACGATTAGCTACCCCTGAGTTTCGGGTAAAATCGTAAAGACAGTCCGGCCTACAAAAAAGCCTACAGTGCAGGGGAAGACAACTACCGCCAGATATGCACGACTTTACAGTTAACTGAAACACAACAACATTTCTAAAATTGTACTTCCTAATCTATAAATATATAATTCGTAATAAGAAACTCCTAAGCATACCATTTCTATGTGTAAGGTGTGAACTTTAATGAATGAAGTTGATCTTGCCGCGGCCAAATTGTCCCTGAAAACGATTCACCGCAAATAATTCTGCGCATGCGCAGACATTGAGAAAAGATTTTTTGCACAAAGTAAAGTTGACGTAGTTGTTACGTACACAAAATGATAGAATTTCTTGTCTTTGGAAGTGTGATTGAAATATTTTTCTGACTGTAAGTATTCCTTAATACTCAATGTAAACAAAAAATAAAAAATAAGTGTGATATTGTACAGATTAGAATGAAATATGCACTCTAGTTTGTAGGATAATTTAAGGAAGCTATTGAATGTTTAAATGGTCCCACATACTGCCAGCTATGTTGTGTAATTGTGTAAATATTTTGCATTTTGCATTCATATTCATAATGCCTAACTGCCTAATGTCTAACGCATTGTGTTTGTGTTTTCTGTTGACAATGGATGAATCTGAATGGAATGGAAATTGTTTAATCTTATTCATATGAGATTGTATGTTGTATGTTGTGTGGGTATGGTGGTGGATCCAGTGTCCGAACACTTCAGAAAATCAACGATAGCAAATAAAATATCAAACTAATATCTGTCAAAGTTACATAATGAATGCTCAAACTTCAAACTTCAAAGTCCTACAGAAAAAGAATTTGATGGTATTTTAAAAAGACAACGTAGATTTAATACGATATTCCCTTCCGAGTGAACCCCTTCCCAACGACGCGGCGTTTTGGTCCCTTGAAAAAGGTACTGTATTTCCGAACGTGTAAAACCTATGGGAAAAAGACACAACATTTGTTTCAATAGTGTGGTTTTCATGCGCGTAATCCCACGCGTATGAAAACCCATTTTAAGTGCTTAACTGTACACGTTTGGTAATACAATCTGTTCGGAAATACAATCCTTGACTATATGATACGCAAACATGACAAAGTTATCAAGACAAAACTAGATCTAGTAGAATAAGAAATCGTATCGCTTAATTTTGATGAAAAGGCATTATCATGAAATAGATCTAACGTTAACAAGTTAGGTCTCCCCTCATTCACTTTGCACAGCAGCAGTTTATTGGGTGCAATGCTATGGGGACTTCATTCCCCCTAAATAGACATAACACGCAAGTGTGTGCGTACATACGGAACGAAAGGGGACTTATTCCACGGTTAGGCTGATGAAATGAAGCAAAACTTTCATTTTTAACATGAGCACTCAAACTTCAAAGGCCCATACTCCATAGATCTACGTGCCCTTTACTAAATTGTCAATTTGACAAATGTAGTGCCAAATTTAGACATGTTAGATTCTAGTTATATTGAGAAATATGTTGAATTTACTGACCATTACTCAAAGTTTTGGAGGAATCCTCCTTTATTCACTTGTTATTCCAAGTGTACATGTACAAAATGGTATTTTGTACGGCTTTTTCTCCGCTCCTTCTGTTTGCGGTAGGGAGGACTGGTTCTTGCTACCACCATCTTGAGAATCAAAATGGCACATGCACAATGGCCAATTCGATATAAATATCGTGATCGGCCAAGATTTTGAGTCATAGCCTATTGAGAGAGATAGTTGTGACTCATGTACAGTACAAGTGCACGCTCGAAGGTCAATTTATGTAGCTCCGATCCAAATGGTATTTGGGGCTCCATGAATTTGATCTGTGAACGAGCATGTGTCCATACATCACAACTGTTTCTCTCAAGTAGCTATGTCTTGATTTGAGTTTTTATTTCTTTTTTCCGCAAGCATTTTTGCATTGTTGTATTCTTCCATCTGCTATCATATTTTAATTTAGTTCCACAAACGTGGATTTTTTTTACTTTGTTTTTACAATTGATGATCAAGAAATAACATTGCATTATTTTGGGCTACATGCGGTCAATTTGGAATAAAATCTTATTCCTATTTATTTTCATAGAAATCATTTTCAAATTTAAGCAACTGAATATGTACACTACTAGTCCCTGATACATACAATGACACTGTTTTTCCATGTAATCTCAGTCGGTGAAGTCTAATCCGAAAACTGGTGATTTTTTACCTTTTTATAAGTTGAACATGTAATAAGAAATTATGGGAGGAAAATTGGGGGTAATTTTGGGAACAGTGAAAGGTAAGTCTTCAAGAAGAGGAGGTTCAAAGATGATAGACGTTGAATTCTAACAGTATAACATGTATGGAGTTATCTTAAGATAACCTCGTATGTGTATGAGTGCATGCTTCATTAAGTTTTTGCAGTTGTGTGTGGAGCCACTCACACATATGCGAGGTTTTTATGGATGGTGTGGAGTGAATGTGTGAATCTGAATGAAACATGAAATATCTTGTCTCACTCACACATATGCGAGGTTATGTCATAGACTTTTCTATAGGTGTTCATGTGCACACTTAATGTCTGCCCTATTTCATGGGCTGTAAATTCATGGTAATGTAGCTAAATTATTGCGAAGAAAATTTGTATTTTGTAATTAATGCCGAAATTAAATTCAAAGACTAAAGACAGGAACGTGTGAACTTGAAAATCTAAATTTATATAAGTTGATCCACTTTTGACACGTAATATTTTGCACATATTTTAAAGTTTTTAAAAATTTCATGTGTATATATGCATCACGGGCTGCGGAGCATTTTTTAAAGTGGGGGGCTGATTTGATTGCACTCATTAATGATCATTTTTGAACCTTTTTTCGGAGGTTTTATGAAACGTGTCTACTCAAAAAAGTGGGGGGGGGGGGGGCTGCAGCCCCCCTCCCCCCCTGTTTCGCAGCCCAGACATTACACTGTATAATAAATCTTGTACATACATTACATGTATGAGTGGTTCTAGCTAAACTATCATTGGGTGAAACTAGAAAATTATTCAACTAATGGTTTTGGAATTATTGGATCTCCAATTATGATGATCAAAATCAAATGAAAATAAGTTAAAATAACAATGAGCCCAAACTTTGTGCATTGCCGATATACAGATTTTAAAAAAAAATTAAGATTCTTTTGGAGGCAAAAAAAATGCAGTAAATGCAAGACAAAATATACACTAAAAATATGATAATCTCAGTTTTAGAAGCACTTGTGATGATATTATTTTCAGAACAGTACAGTTTGTAGATTTCTTTCATATTATGATGCCCTTGTTACATGGAGAATGTATCCCCAATTTTTAGATCGTACAACAGTATAGTGAGGAAATCTGATATCCAATTACAAGAATAATTATGTCCTAGCGTAACTTCAAGTTTATTGTCTCGCCTGCGTAAGCAAAAAGCGAGACATAGGCGCCGCTTTTCCGACGGCGGCAGTTCCGACGGCGGCAGTGACGGCGTCAACAATTTTGGAAATGCTCTCATTTCAAAAGTATATGTCCAATTTCCATGAAACTTGAACACAAGTGTTTTAGAGTATCACAGATAATGTGGAACAAATTTCAGGTCAAAAGTCAAGGTCAAAGGTCAATTAAGGTCAATTGAGTTAAATTGTGTTCCAAAAACTTAACCTGAGGTTAAGTTTTTGAATTTTTACTTTATTTCAAAAGTATTTGTTCAAATTCTTTGAAACTTGGCATCATTCTTGGTAGGGATTGTCTTCATGTCACCCTCTTTCAAATGAATACCCAAATCTTACATTTTCATCACATTAAAGGTCACCTACTGACAGTTTAACTTGGTTAAAGGAAACCAAAACCCAAGGAGAGAATCAATGTTATTGGAAAGTGAGAATTCAGAGAAGCACTTTACAAAAAGTTTCATTAAAATTGGTTAAAAAATGAGAGAGTTATGGAAGTTTGAAAAGTCTTGTTTTACTTTCTATGGGGATCCTCAAATTGGCAAAATTGCTTCAAAATGGCTGATTTTGTGAACAACTCTCCATTTGTTTTGTACACAGATTTTCAGATTTTCCCCATTATCTTTCAAGGTGCAGTTAATCTCTTTCTGAGCTCAACATATATAATGGGAAAATGTATTTTACACCACATATGTCGAGTTCAGGAGGAGACAAGGAGCACCCTGAGAGATAATGGGGGAAATCTGAAAATCTGTGTACAAAACAAATGGAGAGTTGTTCACAAAATCAGCCATTTTGAAGCAATTTTGCCAATTTGAGGATCCCCATAGAAATTAAAACGAGACTTTTCAAACTTCCATAACTCTCTCATTTTTTAACCAATTTTAATGAAACTTTTTGTAAAGTGCTTCTCTGAATTTTCACTTTCCAATAACATTGATTCTCTCCTTGGGTTTTGGTTTCCTTTAAGTTTTGGGTAAATTTCAGTTTTGTCTCTACATACAGTACGTGTGTGTACATGTAGCATGTACATGTATTGTACACATGCATTTGACTTCTTCTCAAAACTTTGCTGGTAGTGGATTTCAACCAAAATTGGCAGGGATCATCCTTAGGCAAGGAGGATCTAAGTTAATATAGATGGGGGTACCTACCAATACAGGGGGGGGGGGCAAAAGCCCCCCCCCCCCCCCCCCCCAAGAGCCTGTGACATCAAATTGACATTTTTCTTTCTTCCGTAAAACGTATTGCCACATGATGTAGATTGTAAGCAAACTAGGTAGGAATCATTGTTAGGGGAAGGAGACGTCAAGTTGTTCAAGTATTGTAGACCATTATCTTCAAGGGGTCTGATGGAGGGGCATCACCCCAAAAGTGTCCCAATGGCAGTTATTTCATGTACACATATTCTGCTTCTTTAAAACACACAGCTTGATTTCAAATTAACTTCACCATCCAAGAAATCTTACTTGAAGGGATTTAAGTTATACAGATGGGATACATGTACCTGGCCCACAAGAGGGGGGGGGGGGGGTGGGGGGAAGGCTCATGGGCAGCACCCCTTACATGTAAGTGCCCCAACCTTTGATTTTTCACCAAGTGAAAATTTTGCCCCAAAAATTGTGTAATGCAGGCGAGACTGCCCTGGGCATTTCCCTTGTCTTTCTGTTGGTGGTGGTAGATATTTGAAGTCTTCCAATGATGATGATGTCATATTATCTCATTCAAAAAATTGTGAGGATTTCTTTCCTGTGTCATGCAGTGGAGGCAGAGGAAGACATTGGTATTTAACTTTACCTTTACCAGGCTCTGTGTGGTACATGTACCTGTATACCGTAAAGACTATAATCTTGAACAAAAGAATTCGGTAGTCAACATGTCATTTGTTTTCTGGCAACTTTTCCCTCTGCAGATTTCCAAGAGTTGAGGTTCCATGAATACAACAATGGCAGGTGCTCAGCAGGTGTTTGAGACACAGCCCCAGCAGGCGAAATTCGTCTATGTTTCCGATCGTCATCCCAAAGACACCCTCGAAATGACGAACATTCTTCGCAAGCAGCGAGAACTCTGCGATGTCGTCATCAACGTCAATGACAAAAAGATTTACGCACACAGGATAATTTTATCTGCCTGCAGTCCGTACTTTCGAGCCATGTTCACTGGTGAGCTTGCAGAGAGCCGACAGACGGAGGTGGCAATCAGGGACATTGATGAGCGTGCAATGGAAGCACTGGTGGACTTTGCATACACTTCCACTGTGACTGTTGAGGAGAGTAATGTACAGACTCTGCTACCTGCGGCTTGCCTTCTACAGCTATCTGAAATCCAGGAAGCTTGTTGCGAGTTCCTCAAGAGGCAGCTTGATCCGTCCAACTGTCTTGGAATAAGAGCCTTTGCAGATACACATGCTTGTAGGGATTTGCTCAGAGTCGCTGACAAGTTCACCCAACATAAGTTTCTGCAGGTATGAAATCATTTACCCGTTCATTATGTGTTATGTTCAAAAAGGCATCTCAAAGATGTGTGTTATGAAATACATTCATGTGCAGAAATCCCATGAATGTAACCATCTATCATTTTGTGTGTTTAAATACACCCTTATGTTTATAACATTGTCAAGTTGAAATATGCCTTGTAAGAAGAATGTTATGATAAATTGCCTTGTAACAAGTTTGTTATGATAAGTATGAATTCTACTTTGTGGGCTCCATGTAAAGTTGTCTTGATAAAATCATCATGCTAGTATTGTCTGTCAAAATGTTTCTTGTGCTTCGTGAAATACGCCTTTTGTTTGAACTGGTAAGAAATGTATTTATTTCATTTTTTATTGCTGAATAGAAAATAAGAGTATGGGGTCCCAATATCAGTATCTTATGTTTAAACCTCCTGACTTACATGAAATTCAGGTGGATATTGATATACCTGGAGTTGAATTTATCCTGTGTTTTCATTTATTTCCTAGGTAATGGAAAGTGAAGAGTTCATGCTGCTACCAGTGAATCAACTCATGGAGATCATCTCTAGTGATGAACTGAATGTACACAGTGAAGAACAGGTTTATAATGCAATCATCTCATGGGTTAAATATAACATTCCAGAGAGAAGAGCACACTTAGCTGAGGTATCGTATTTCAAACTTTTACTTTTGCTTAAAAGGTAGTGTTGGCCATTGGCAACCCATAAAATCGACAGTGAAACGTAATCCGTCCAGACTGTTATGGGATGCAAGATTAGCCTGAAAAGTATCTCTGTGTAAATATTGTTTGACATCCATGGACATTGATCAAGCCATTGCTTGGCCTCATCCATTACTCTATTTTTTCCATAAATATTGTTTAACAGGTAAAATCGTACTGCTTGCACCATGGCGCGCACAATATGAAAGCGTATAGAGGTCAACTGTACTTGGTACAAATGACCTTTACCTGCTCATGTGCAAATCATAATTATGAACTGGCTTATTCAAATGTACTCTGTTTGGGATTATATGTAATAGATGCATGTTGTTTTAATTATCTCCACCAGGTTTTACAACATGTGAGACTGCCTCTACTGAACCCAAAGTTCCTGGTAGGGACAGTTAGCTCAGACCTTCTGATCCGGAGCGATGAGGCGTGTCGGGATCTAGTGGACGAGGCTAAGAACTACCTACTCTTACCCCAGGAGAGACCCCTGATGCAGGGTCCTAGAACTAGGCCTAGGAAACCAATACGATGTGGAGAAGTGCTCTTTGCAGGTATGTACTTCATCATCTTTGTGTCCTCTGGAGACTAGTTTCACTGAAGACTTGGTATGAACCCTGTGAAAGCTTTTATAAAGGTTACTGAATTAGCATTTGAGGAGATTTTAGTTGGTCTAGTGGTGAGTTTTCTTTCTTTGTCTCCCGACTCTGAAGGACCCTGGTTTGAAACAGAGTAGGATCGTGACCTTCAAGGCTGGTCCCAGACATGAATATTCATATCTGATTGATACATGTTTGTAAAACCCAATCACAAACATGCACGCTTTTTTTTTCTTCTAAAATGTAAATCATTAGTTCTGACTGATGTACATTTGTAAAAATCTCACAACATGCACACTTATTTTGTTGTTGAAAGGAACCAGTTCTTGATGCTAATAGAGAAATGAAAGAGTGTAGAAACAAAAGTGAAGAGATGAAATAGGACTAGAACTAAGACTTTGATAAGCCAACTTGGTATTGATGCTCAACAAATTTCCAGATTAGATTGGATTGGACTAGAAATCCATAAAGGAAATTCTTATTCAAAGAAAAGTTTGTATTATTTTGGATAATTTTTAAAATTGTAATAGATGTATGTCATTCTAACAGTTATAAGGATACTTTTAACCTATCTTATGTTGGCTAATTGAATAGAATTGATTGTTTTTATTCAGTTGGAGGATGGTGCAGTGGTGATGCTATCTCCAGTGTCGAGAGGTTTGATCCACAGAGCGGTGAATGGAGGATGGTAGCACCCATGTGTAAGAGACGATGTGGTGTAGGCATAGCTGTGCTTGATGACCTCTTGTATGCAGTCGGAGGGCATGACGGGTCGTCGTATCTGAACAGTATTGAGAGGTGAGTCATTTTTGGCTGAGAGGTATAGTTATTCTATGTGGATTCTGATGTAAATGACTGGGGTTTAGGTCAAAGTATAGTTTTGATACAAGCTCCACATACATATGTAAAGGTCAGTTTTATTTTGGTAGGGAGGGGAAGAGTGCAAGCTTTGTATACCATTTTTGTGGGGTTGTATCAAATTCATACTTCTTGTTCCAGCTCAGATTTGAGTCAGATCAATGACTGAAATCCTGTGGTGTTCAGGTTCAATATGATCTTGAAATGACAGCTAAGTCTTCTGTACTTGCAAGTGAAATTTGAATTTCATTTTTTCCCCCTAATTCGGAACTTTGGATTTTACTATTAACTTGTAATTAATATATGGGCACACCAAAGGGTAATTGCAAATTTTATGGTTGAGTGACTGTGTCCCTAAGAACTTCCTGACTTTGTCTTCAATTATCAGGTATGACCCTCAGACAAACCAATGGAGCAGTGATGTTGCACCAACTAGTACATGTAGGACAAGTGTGGGTGTGGCAGTATTAGATGGTTACATGTATGCTGTAGGAGGCCAAGATGGTGTATCATGTCTCAACATTGTAGAAAGGTAAGATTCTCTTTACAAACCTTAAATTCTGCAGTTAGTTTTGGAGTCCAACTCCTTCCTCCAAGACCTTTCAAAGGCTGGGTGATCAGGGCCTTCTGCATCTTGTACGATGTGAAGATGTTCAATGTTTTGTAAGTAAATGTGATTTTTATGCACACATCTCTTCTATACAAGCTGAAAAGCACTCGTTGTTTTTTTTACAACTGATGTTATGTGTATTTTATGGATTGATTTCAGGTATGAACCGCATGCCAACCGATGGACAAGAGTAGCTTCCATGAGTACCAGGAGACTAGGAGTAGCTGTGGCTGTCCTAGGAGGCTTCCTCTATGCTGTAGGTGGATCGGATGGTACATCACCTCTCAATACAGGTAGCTTCTACTTTTGTACATCTCAGCACTGTACACTATGCTGTTGGTTGTAGGCCTTCCAGGGACCAATGCACTTCTTGAATACTACTAATAAGATCTGTAATATTTGCTACGTTGAAGCTGATTTTAATATGAAAAAGTGCAATACAAACAGGTCAGTGGCCCTGAAAATAGAAGATACTTGCTTAGAAAAAATCTTGGATAAGGCATTAATTATCATTTTTTATCTGTGTGGTAGGATTTAAAGCCATACATATACAAGTAGGTTCCGAGTTATTTGCCTAAAGGTGTATACATGTATTAGTACTTCATTTCTTATTACCTCAGTTTAGAGAATTAAAGAAAAAAACATACCAAATATATTTATTTTGCCTCCAGTCGAAAAGTATGATCCTCGTACCAACAAGTGGACCCCTGTGGCACCAATGGGCACTAAGCGCAAACATCTAGGGTGTGCAGTCTACAATGACATGCTGTATGCTGTGGGTGGGAGAGATGAACAGACTGAGTTGAGCAGTGCAGAGAGATATGATCCTCTAACCAATACATGGAAACCTATAGTTGCTATGAACTCAAGACGGAGTGGGGTGAGTAAATGATATTTCAGATAGCAGCACTTGTGTGGCCTTTGGTGATTTTTGAGTACTTGGTGGCAAAACCATTTGTGACCCTCCACCACAAAATGACCAATAAGTCACAATGGGAGTTTTAGAGTAAACAGCTGAAAAAGCTTGTTTGAGGTGGAAATTTGGATTCTAAGTTGTTTGTATTTTCTGAAAATTCATTTATTAATCTATCATCTGAAAAAAATTTCAGGGTAAAATACCAAGTGGAAATATGTTTTTATCCTCGTTCAAAATGACCATGTTTTTCTGGACATTGAAACTTTGTGCGTCAACTTACTGGGATTGTACTTCACATCGATTTTCTGCTTTAGCTTAAAAATTATGCACTGCCTGATATTCCATATCTAAAGAAACAAAGAATTATATCTATTCTGAAGGTATGACAAGTTTAAATCCAATCCAATCAGTACTTCTCAGTGTATGTTAGCGTGTTTTGACTCAACCTTTTGTGCGACAAACAATAGGATACAGACTAGACACTCTTAAATGGTCACTCTTCTTTAGAGCCCATTTTCTCTATTGTTTTTGTTCATTAGCCTGTCTGACACGTTGACATTCTCAAACAAGGGTTTGCTATGTCCATACAAGACATATTATATATCATTTTAAAGCTTAGAATCTAAGCTTTCAAACTGTGTTGAAATTTAAACCCCCCAAATTTCCAACTTATTGGTCTTTTTGTGGTGGAGGGTCACATTTACTATTTATAATGGCCACTGGTATATATTTAGAATTTTGTGCACTTAAAAAACAACAACTTTTTTTTCAGAATTTTACCTAATTTTTTACCGAAATATAAAACTTATGCACTGTGATGGGTATAAGATTATCTACTTTTCAATTTGATCTCTGTGGAATACAGGGAATACACATATACTGTGATTTGTATTCTATATTTGAGGTGTAATTTATTAATATTCAGTATTTGTTTTCTAGATCAAATTGCTTATACTATGAGACCTGTATATCAAAACCACTCAAGGGAGACAAAGCAGTCTTTGTAGGGAGGTAGTCTTTATGTACAGTTTCCTCTTACACATGTTTCAATGGAAAATTCTCTTGAAAGGAGACAATAAATGTAAGGCAGGCGGTTACTGGAGCAGGTTTGACTGTATTATTTTGATGATATGTTAAATTTTGATTTTGCTGCTTGTCTATACAATGTAATATCTCCATTATTTCACCATGATATTTCTTTGAATATCCACCAGGTTGGACTCGCCGTAGTGAATGGCAGACTGATGGCTGTGGGTGGGTTCGACGGAACGACATACCTCAAGACAGTAGAAGTCTACGATCCGGACACCAAATCATGGCGTATGTGCGGCAGCATGAACTATCGTCGATTAGGTGGAGGCGTAGGGGTTGTCAAACTTCCACAATCAGAATCCAACGTTTGGTAGCACAGGACTCTTTCAGTTTTTTTGTTTTTTTTACCAGAATGTGTGTTTTACCAACAGTGAATTCAGTGCATTTTAGTTTGACAGTATTAGGCTATATGTATTTCAAATATTGCTATAGTGGGAGCCACAAGGTCGTAAAATCAATGTTAAAAGATATGGTTTAATGTCCTGACTTCCAGCTGACTATATCATTAGTTGACTGCCATAAGGGTGTTAACTCTACATAAAAGTGTTTTAAGAGTTTACACCCTTCTAGCTCTCAGCAGACAATATATTTAAAGCCCTTTCTCTTGGAAGTTTACAGCATTAGTCACTTTGTGTGTGGCAAAGTTGGAGCAACTATTTTAGAGACCATTGAACTTCCCCTCCCACAAAGAGCAAATATGCCTTTGTTAAGATGTGTATGTAAAACTTGTTGGTTCACATGGCCAATACTTGCTGTGCTGTAAAGGATAACTCAGAAGAAGGGAAGAATATTCCACCCAATACTTCACCCCAACATTAGATGGACGTCTTATCCAAGGACATAGCTTAATTAATCATGCCAAAGTAATATTTTTTTTCACTCTCTGTTTCTATTTTAGGCAGTAAACTCTTTATTTGATTACAGCATAACCTCTTCCATAAATTTTTCAATATCAAGCCAAGTAAGAGAGAGCCAGTTCAAGGTATTTTGTCCTATAAATTACCAATTACTTCAAAGATCTCAATCTATATCTGATGTTTAAATGGTTTGATGGTTTACTTTACCTGACCGCTAAGAAAGCATGTGTATGCTTGTACTACTACAACCAGGGGACTGGCAGCTTTGAAGTCCTCTCTGAGGGACTTGGTAATGAGGATTAATGCCTTACTAAAGGGCACTAGCTCGTCCACATAATTTCGAACCTGGGTCCCCCAGTTACGAGACCTCTGCTCTTCTGCTGAGCCATTGCATCTCCTTGTGAATTTGATAGCGCTATTACAGCTTGCTCAGACTACCACATATGAAGGGAAATGATTATCTCAATGTATATTCATGTGCTATTGTACATGGAAATGCATTGGGCACAAAATGAATAAATTCTTCAGATTTGCCCCCCATAGTAACACATTTGTGCCAGTTTCAGTGGGTAATCACTTTATCACAGATCATGCTTTGATATTAAACATTATTTTATGAACACAAATGCAGCAAGCATAATTAGTATATATACATATACATGTTTATGCCTGCGCATATACCCATAGCAGTACAGTGTCAACTTTTAGTGACGCTTGTCATGCTTATTATCTAAAATGCTAGGAATTGAGCAGAAAGAGTAAAAATCACTGAAAATTTTGAGTCTATTTCCAATGCAATACCTTGTGCCGTTCACAAGTAAGAGCGATTTAATTGTAACTGATCATTAAAGTCTCCAAATTGGCAATGTGTATAATCCCTATTTTCATGTACAAACTGGCAATTTTTCAGTTAAATTTTGCATTTTTCATTCACATTGGTTAATTTGATAAACATTTTGATTTTTTTAAAACTATGTAGGAGTGAAAAATAAGAATTATTGTTGCCAATTTGATGAGGGAAAACTGATTAATTAAGACCAAATGTAAAACTCTGAACTGCTATGGGTTTTTAAGAGTGCAGATACCTGTACATATCATGTGAATAATGATTAACACAGATAACTTTTCAGAAAGTATTTCTGTTAGAAGCCTAGATAAAGAGATAAGTGTACATTACAAACTATGTACATAGCACCAAAAAAGAAACTTATGTGTAAATAGTGTAAATAGATTAATGCAAGATTCGTATGTATTCAGTATCATAGTAACAAAGAAAGAGAGGATTTTTACTGTAAACAGTATATTTTTTTTTTCTAAAACCACGTATTAAACAAACTTAGTAAAAAAAAAAGTTGCCAAATATTGCAAATTACAAAGAGGATGGGATAATGAATATAATTTTTTTTTCTTCCCTTATGTCTCCCGTGCTCTCTTTTCCTTCCTGTATTTTTTACATACATGAACTTGTCCTCAAAGTTAATAATAACTAATGTTTGAAGTGATGAGTGGGGAAAGGGTGTTATCGGTGTAAGAGTAAGCCCTCATGCCATGATTGGAAAGTAAATGGCATAATACCATCCAGCTCCCATCATCATACAACTCATACTGGTAGTCTGTTTCTTTCTTGCTCAAAACTTGTCTGTAGGATTTAGCAAGAGATGCATGAATTAGTTAGAGCATGTTTGTTTTTGTGCAATAATTTTGGCAGAGTATGACTATCTTTCATTACCTAGCCGTATTCTAGAATTTCTATTTATCACGTCTTTGTAGTCTTTATCACCCTATTATAGTTACAGATGGTCAGTACAAATCTTGAAGAACAATTTAGTGTTGATCCATAGAGTAAGGATAAAGTTGAATCCTGGTCATGTGATAACATTGAGAAAGAAACTGTCTCAAAGCAATTGGGAAAGGTTATTATACTGTAGTACATAAGAATTGGTGTATGTTGTAAAGTTCTTGAATCACCAAAACAAGAAGAAGTTGACTTAGTCCTGCTGAGAGTCACATGCACTGCACACAGAAATGTATATATGGGACTACATACACATGTTCGTCCCAAACATTTCAGCTGTTTCTTGTCATATTTCGAATATGAGGGCATTTGAAGAGCAATCCTTTCCAGGAGACATTTCTACTATGATGTTCTTCCAAACTGACATGAAAGGAATGAAAAAGCTCACAAATTATTTTTTACCTTTCCCAGAACTCAACCTTCCCTTTAATACTGCAGTTGATTATAAGAAACCATTTGAAACATGTACCTTATAGATTAGATAGATTAGAAAATCTTTAACTTCTTGAATCCTTGAAAGAGGTACTCTCTTTATTAGTGATCATCACAGATGACCAACATCCTACAAGATGGACAGCCTACCACAAACGACTGTGGCCATCACTTGAACACTCAGCTACCAGAGCAGAGAGTCCAATATTGTCTGTCTCATTGGCATTTGAAGAATTGGGCTGGATCAACTTGTGATCATCTACTTCTTATTTCCATTGCAATTATCCATGTGTTAATGGTGTTCCTCTTTCCTTACTTCTTGTGGTCTATTGACCCATACATAGTGAGGTAGCGTAGTTAAAGTGGAGGTGTGGTCAGGTTTTACAGTTTGTCTCCTGAAATATGTGCATGTACTCACGTATTGCTTGTTTTCATGTTTTTCTTTGGTTTGTTTTCAGCATGGTACAGTTTTCCAGCTAAAAAAACAGCTCGTCCAAAGGTTTATGGCTGAAAAATTATCCATTCCATTTAAAGTGAAGATGATCACAAATCCATTCTTGTTGAAAATCGGTCATTTATTATTTGTTTGAAGATGAATGCTGCTTACCTTTATGGACTATCAAAAACAATAACAGTAATATTTGTAGATGAAGGGATTTTGTAGCATTCTATGGATTATCTCAGTGTCAAGATGTCTAACCCACATTGTAGACAAAGCTGTTTGTGTAGTACGAGTATTGATAGGTAGCGAAGCTATCCTCTTCTGGCAAGGTATATTTAACTCACATAGGCCTCGCCGATCATCACCGGGCCTGCACAAATCGAGGAACACCTTCCTACATATTTTACTAGCGAAAAATAGTCAATCAGGTAGTCGGATATCATCTGCAGCTTTTTGCTCTAAAAAATGATAGGGGTCAGGAGGAAAATGATGAAAATGATGACTGTGACAATTATCATCAATGTTATGATGATGATGATGGCAGTGATAAAAATAATAAGATTTTTGATTTAGCATTATATTTATATTTTTAAACAATTTTTCTTCTTCTTCCATTGAGTGAAAAATTGAAAATGCAAATTGTATTAATGTTATTATTTAAATATTGTAGAATGACTATAATTTATTGCTAAGAAATTTGATTTGGGATTTGATGATATATTTTGATGCTTCCATTGCAAATGCACAATCAAATCTTTAAAAAGTGTGAGCAATCGATGAATATCTAGAAACAGAATAGTAAAACTGTACCATAGCTTAGAGGAAGTTTGTACTGAATAGAGAATTATTTCAATTTCTAATTTTGACAGTTATATTGTGAAAAAGAAAAAAAAATTTACTTTCAATGGGGTTTTAATTGTCAAATTTTCTGTGTTCCTTAGGTAGCTTATCGAAACGTGGCGTGTAGAAACGCAGGAAAGGTGCATATCACTAAATTATTCAAAATCAAAATTTTGATTTAAAGAGGCAGAACCAAAATATTAGGATGTAGAATTAGAATTTACTTTTTTGAACACTTTTAGGCAAAAAAAATATGAAAACTTTAATTCAGATATGTCTGATTCTAAATGTAGAAGCACAGACAAAACTAGCAATTTTCCTCTTTGCGTCTTTCCCACGATTTTATGCGTCATCGCATTTTGCTAAGCTACCTTATTATGAAAGCTGAGACATACAGAGACAATATTGTTAAGAAGCAAATGTATTGCAGTTTATGTAATTTACAGCTGGTAAAGATTTATCCAATGTCATATTTTCTCATTTTTATCAACTTGCCAAAAATAATATCCCCAAAGATCGCATTGTAGATTATGTAACTATCATAATTTCAATTCAGTTTTAGTGTGTCTTTGTTCAAAATCTACATTTTACATTTATTCAAAACCAGCGCAACATTCTTAATTCCAAAATAAAGAAAGTGATGCACAATTTTTTTTTTTTTTAATGGGGGGGGGGGGGGGGGGGATCAAGTCAAATACTTTTGTAGGAAAATGTATGTAACAAGCAGTATGTGTACAGATTTATGCACTTTACCATGAGAATGTTATTGTATATGTAGGACATTAGTTATTTATTTGTCTTTGTCTAATCCCATGTAAAGCTGAGCATGACAATTTATGAGAGAATTACAGCGAGATTGTATTACTATGAGTGGATGAACAAAACGCTATGTACAGTGGAATCTCGTTATAACAAACTCCTTGGGTGCAAGGAAATTACCTCTTTATATCAAAACAATGTTATCTTAGGGCTAAAAAAACCCCAATAGAATACAACAAAATGGGACTGGTAAAATTACCTTGTTAATGAGTTTGTTATAACAGTGTTCTTTATAATCAGATTCCACTGTGCTTTATTATCACCATGGTATTTTGAAGAGACTCTATTCTTTTGTCCTTCCACTGAATGTTTCTTGTTCAGTGTTTATAGATGTGTACCAATCAAGCATATTTGTGTTTTGGACTGTTTATATACATCACTATGCTATATTTTCAGTTACAGTGTGGGTCCAGAGTCTCTGTCAAAGCAGAGACCGTTGCATGGAAACATAGAGCTATCTCTCTAGTTACAAAAGAAAATCATTCATAAAAATACATGCCGTATATTGAAAGAATTCCATTATTTCACAATCCATTTGTAACAAAATTTTCAACCAGGGGTTGCTTCAATAGTCTTGTAAACCTTGTTAGAATGGAATGTGTTACTGTGTGTATGAAGATATTCTTTTCAATGCAGATGAAGTTGTTTCAGCAGTAAATCTACTGAAAATGCCCACAATTTATTAAATTTCAAAACATCGGTTTGAGATCGGTCTAGATTTTAGTTTATCAAAGCAGCTTTATACATGTAGACCCAGGTGTAAGTTGTTTTGTTAATTATCCAGTTACACCAAATGTAAACAATGCAGGTAGTGAACTTTTTGAAAAGTATATACATGTGGGCTAAAATCATGTTTTTCCATAAGCGTATTAATAATTTTTTTCCAAATACAGTTAAAGTTCACATGGCATTTGATATTTATTGATATTCTTTTAAAATGGAGGGAAACGGAATAAAAATGTAACTGTAATGTATTATCAGCATGGGTTGTTTGGACAGATAGAGAAGCATGATATGGAAGATGATTAAAGAAATATGATATGCATAAACTAAACTATTCTTGTTTTTGAGTACATGTGGTTGGTTTATCCAGAGTTTACAGTTTCATTGCCACAATATTTAAAAGCTAGTGGAAGAATGCTATATTTTGAAAGATATATGGGGGGAAAGGAAATTGAGAAAATGGAGATTGGACGGGAGAGGGAGAGATGGGCTAGAGACAGAGACAAGAGACAGAGAGGAGAGAGAGAAAGAGAGAGAGAGAGAGAGAAAGAGAGAGAGAGTGTGTGTGTGTGTGTGTGTGTGTGTGTGTGTGTGTGAGGGGGGATAGATAGGGAAGGGAGCATTTTGGGAAAGGAGAAGAGGCAAGGAAGTTACATATAAGGAGACCAAAAAAAAAAAAAAAAAGGCAAAAGAAAAAGAAACAAATAGTTACATTTGAGAAGCAAAGTCAATGAAGGTGAGGCATTCATAACATAGTCACAATCATTTTCAAAGAATCTGTACAGCAGGTTATATACTCTATTTCTTACAGGAATTACGATCAGGGTCCCGTAACATAAAGGTTTGCAATCAAAGGGCAATGGCCAGACAAGATCATTGTTGCATGCATATATTGTCAAAAAGGCTGACCATTAACCAATCAGAACTGCTGTTTCAAAATTGATTGCAAATCTTTGTTGTTGTTGTTGTGGGGCCCGGATTAGAGAGATATCTTATAATGTTAGCTATTGTAATGCACATTAGGCAATACATGAAATTATTATACTCAGCTATTTGTGATTTTATTAAACAAGTGTTTGACCATATTGCATCAAAATATCCAACCAATCAAATAAAACCAAAACATGCAATACAATTTATACTTTTCTACATTTATTTCTTTACATACATAAACAATTTACATTTTTACAAGAAACATAAACACATGATGTGTTAAGCTAACAAAGAATTATCAACATAGTTTTCTGTTTTCATATGAACATCTAATTTTGCATACTGTATAAGCTGTTTTTTTCGCGTACAGATATTTTCGCGATTTTGGACTAGGTAGGGAAATTCGCGAG
This sequence comes from Heliocidaris tuberculata, assembly GCA_025618425.1. Classification (NCBI taxonomy): domain Eukaryota; kingdom Metazoa; phylum Echinodermata; class Echinoidea; order Camarodonta; family Echinometridae; genus Heliocidaris; species Heliocidaris tuberculata. The sequence continues at coordinate 32,084,303 of CM046848.1, forward strand.
GGTTTAATTTCGCGATTTTTGTGATGTTTTTGTTACTATAAACAGCCATATATTGAAGTGGAAATTTTCGCGAGGACCGACTCGCGAAAATCGCGAAAATAAAACCACCGCGAAAATAACCACTTATACAGTATTTTAAACATAATTCTTAAAATTCTTTTTTTCCCCCTGAACACTGCAAACTGTTGAAAAGCTTTCTTTAGTAAAGTTCATTATCAATTAACCCATCCAAAGTGCGACAAGAAGCCGAGGGCAGCGTAACACAAATCTGTTGCAAGATAGCATTGGCCAATCAAGATCATTGTTGCATGCACATATTGTTCAAAAGGCTGACAATTAACCGATCAGAATTGTTGTTTCGAATTTGCAATTGATGGCAAACCTTTGTGTTACCAGGCCCTGGGCTTCGACAAACACATGTCAGTGGCAGAACCAGGATTATTTTCCTTTGGGATGGTAATATGGGTCTATCTGCAACAAAAAAAAAAAAGAGAAATAATATGAAGTTCTTACATGTAATCTGGAAGGTATGTTTGTGGGTGAAGCCTAACTCACATGAGGCATCATTCAATAGCATCACTTCAGCAAGTGCCACCTTGTGTGAGCTGAGCTTAAGACTGGTATGTGCCCCCCTGAGTACCCCTCCCCTTTCCCTAGATCTGCCACTGCATGTCTTATATACTTAAACTGCCTCCCCTACAACTGTATTCATATGTGACAATCTGAGATTTGTTTTTGATAGCTAGCTAATCACGTTTAATCATTTAATGAAAACATACATGTAAAGCTTACATTCTAGTCCACTGCCTGGACTGCCGTCTATCCCCAGCCATGTGTATCGTACGTACGTGCGCGCTGCTCACACATCAGCTATATACAAATGTACATACAAATTACGCATGTACGGACACAGAGGATCTTTTGGGGAGGGTGACTTTGTAGGGAAGAGTGAATTCGTGGGGATGTAGGGATCAGCGCGCGCACGCATGCATTCGAAAAAGGTGAAAGATTGAAACGACCATAAAGTGGTCTACTTAAATTCTGGTATCTGAGCACATAATTCTTTATCACTTAAAGACAAATAAATATATCACTTAAAGACAAATAAATAAGACATTATACTTACAAAAAAATTACATCTAAAGTGCTTCATTATCCAAAATCATGCTTTACATTGTCATTATGATACTGATCACCAAATTTCAATCCCACACGATGCATGCAGGCACCATCTGCACTGCCCAGGGACTATTCCTGCCTCACATGCACTATCCACGTATGTATGCCAAGGAATGCTAAATTGACAATCATACAGACATTCTGCATCCTACCAGATCCGTAAGTTTAACTGGTAGAAAACCATGACTACCTTTCAAAACTTCATGCATGATTACATCATTTATCAGATAACGATTTCAACAAGCTTCAGAAAACTGTAAAACAAGAAACTTTTATGCTAAGAGTTTCTGAGAATTGCTAAAATTCACTGTTTTCATTCATATACATGTATTTTGCAGCATAAAACTTGTGTGAATCTGCACGATAATGAAATTAACAAGTCTCTGGTATAACAATAGTCAAAATGACAAAACACAATTTTTTTATGTGTTCTTAAAATCCAAGACTTTATAATGAATGCAGAGAACTGTTGCAGAATTGAAAAAAAAAAAAAAAAAAAAAATGTGGGACGCACCGAGAAAGGTAGTTAAATACCCCCCCCCCCCCCCCTCCTCCTCCATCCCCTTTGAAAATGAAAATCACCCTGGAATGTATAGTTTATGGAAATCATGCATTTTGACAATTAACAATTAGTTTTCTTGAAAGTTTGAAAAAATAAGTAGCCTCAGAGTGTATAGATCACCTTTTCACTAGACAAGATACTTTCAACCTTAGGTCTTGACCAAAACCTAAGTTTATTTGTTGTACCAATAAAACAAATTTTTGAAAGTTGATTGTTCTTCCAAAGTTCCATAACATATATTCAATTATTAAAGTATTTTTTAAAAAGCCTTCTTGGAATATTGTTGTATTAACCTGTAAGAAATATACATGTGAGTGGAGAAGGGTTTATCTCACTGTAAATTGAAGAAAAAAAAAGTTATAGGAAAATATGGTGACATAAAAAATCCTGAAAGAGCTCCAGGTAAACAAAAATTGATTTTACCACATGACATGTCTAAAGTCTTGATGAATACTGTATAAGCTGAAATTTTCACGAGGGTTTTATTTTTGCGAATTTCGCGAGTAACCTGTCGATCACGAATTTAACATCACACGAATATAATGCCACATCAACGTGGGTGTGTATGATTTACTGGTATAGTAGCAGTGTGAATTACAGTTCGCATGCAGCGCTGTTTGACTGACTAGAGTGGCGGTGCCAGTGTGTATTGTTTATCGCTAGATAGACAGATCGCAGGCCTGGGCCTGGGTCTGCCATTCGCAAAAGCAACGATGTGCGAATATGTCTTGGAGTCTCATTCACAAAAATATCTGTACGCGAAAATATTAGCTTATACATTACGTTAGTCCTATGTCTAAATGTAGGAATCTACAGATCTTCACCAAAATATCATATTTATACACAGACAGATGATATTATGGTTCTGGAGTTGAGTAGTGGTGTAAATAAAGTCAGTGTGATACTGCCCTACAGAGAGTGCTCACTCTGTAATTAGATACGATTAAAAGCAAGAAGTTCTCTGGCTGCTTATCTACAGTGCACAGGGAAGATGCAAGTGAACTCTTTCTTCACCCCCATGTGATACAAAATTCAATAAAATATATCATTATTTGTATGATGGATTTTCAGCCAACCAGAAAAATTGGTGTATCTCATGGCTTGCGCATAGGTACCTGGATGACCATGCAATTTATCTACATATCTTATGGTTTGTGGTGCCCGCGAGGCATAGAAAAGTGAATACGCATTTAAATACCAAAAGCTGAGACAATGGATGTATGCGCGCAGCCCTTGCAAGATAATTGTGCTTGAGTAAGGACAAAATAATGTTTTTCCACCTCTGTTTAATGTTGAAGTTAATACAAAAACATAAAGGACATGTATTGGTGAAAATTGAGGAACTAGGTTTCATACAATTGATAATAATATTGAATGGCTTTTCTTTCATGGGACTCAAGGGCATTTTGCACTCGCTTTGAAAATACTCATCATGCCAACTTGTGAAATATTCTCATCAGCTCATGCAACATACCCTTGTATCCTACTCAAGGCCATTCAATGTTATATACAGACTACAGCCTAGTAAGTAAGTCTATAGTATTTCTGCTTTGCAAGTCTTTCATATTAAAATGAAGGGCTATACTATGCTATAAATGGGTGATCATTTTCATACATCACATCCACATCTGCACTCTCTAATCACATTTCAACGATGATCTTCCTATCTGAATGGGTTCATCAATGTCAAAAACCAGACAGTGCTTCTCTGCTGTCCTAGCCTGTCACATTCAATCAATAATCTTTCCTATGCGAATGGGTCATCAATGTCATAAACTACCACAATTCCCAGCTATCACAGTCTGTCACATTCAACTGATAATCTTTCCGATGCGAATGGGTCATCATCACTGTCATACACCACCACCTCACATCTGTCTTAAATCCTGTCACATTCAATTGATAATCTCTCCTATGCAGATGGGTCATCATTGTCATACACTACTTCTCTGCTGTCCTAGCCTGTCATATTCATTGCAAATCTTTCCTATGTGAATGGGTCATCATTTATCATACACCAGCTCTCTGCTGTCTTCTTCCTCCTATTGTATTTTAGAGATGATCTTTTCTATGCGAATGGGTCATCATTGTCATACACTAACACTTCTCTGCTGTCTTTTGGCCTTGTCTTGGTGATCCCACCAGCTGTGTCAAATAAAAAGAAAAATAAATTTATTCATTTTACAAGCCCTGTTAACATTTGATTTCATGGACAAAAACTTTACAAGGAGGAAATGCACAGACTGAAGATCTGGACTCGCTAACAACTTCAACCTGAACTAATGCACCTCGTAAGGATAGACAAGTTTTGACTCAAATGAAATTAAGAAGTGGACTATTATTGCTTCAGAGGCCAATATACTTTGTGGAACAAATTGTAAAGTGCTTTTTACCTGCCATTAAAAGGGGCTTTACCAAATAGTTTGGGGATTGGATTGGAATGAAATTGTACCATTTGTACTTTTGTATTTAAACTACTAAAGAGAAATTTGTCTGTCTTACCTATCTTGGTCCAGGGTGAGTTGCTATTGTTCTGGACTGCTTCTAGAGAAGGTTGTCTTCTTGCCATGGCTACCTTTACAGTCATTCCATTCACCATGTTACCATTCATCTCATCAATGGCTTTGTCTGCAGCCTCCATGTTATCAAATGTGATGAAGGCACGTCTGACAGAAAACAGACATATAATTATACATCAACATCATCTTCTAGAACATCAACAAGCACACAATAATACTTGTAAAAATAGACATGCACAGGACTATCAGGTTTCTATATACAACTGCAGCTCATTATTGTAAATATAATGAAGAGATATACATTCATTAATGTACATGTATAAAAGGCAAGAGACAGATTATCACATTTTAAATCACATCTGCAGCCTCCATATCATCAAATGTAATAAAGGTATATCTAGGCAGAAAACAGAATTCTTAAAGAGAGATGGCTAACAAGCTGTGGTCGGTATTTTAAATAGTTGGTGTTTTCAAGTGGTTAGTATTTCAAAGTAGTGGTTAAGGCAGTCTGGACTGCTTTCGCAAATACATGTAGATCCGTGTCACATCTCTAATGTCAACAGGAAAAATTGCAATACTAAATAGAAGCAAGTCAGATATGCTTACCTTTTTTCTGGCTCCAGTGCGACATTAGCCATTGTACCAAACTTGCTGAAGGCTTGCTTACACAGATCATGACTGATTTCTTGTGATGTCACAAAGATTGTGTGTCCTCGTTTTTTACCATCAAATGATGATTCTTGATCTAAAAGGGCAAAGGTCAAATAAAAAATGTGTGAATTCCATATCATTTCATTACTGATTGATAACAATAAAATATTCACATAGAAAACAAATAATGAGAGGAATCAGAATTAATGTTAAGGAATATTAACACTATCTCTCATTATTTCTGCAACAAACATAATTTTTGCATCCCATATAATTATGCAAACTTTTGTTTATTTTCAACATTTATCTTTCTGAGAATCATATGAATACCTTTAATTGTACATAACATGTCTCTTCCCAAAAAGTATAAATTCATCATCTCCTGCATATTTTACTTAATAAATAAATTAGAATACATATTTCTGCAATAAATTCCATGCTTTTCATGGCCATAATAAAGTTGGTACGCTTCTATATGCACCAAAAGCGTAAGAAAATCTACCAGAATAACCATAGTTGGAGGAGCTCATACTCACTGAATCCTCGTTTCTCATCTTCAAGTGTTCCTCTGCTCACAAAACTGAACATGGTGGAAACAGAATAAAAGAGAAAAGAATAAAATCTGATTATCTTTATATAAAACAAGACCTTGTTTATAATAAATCATGAGCTTAAATATCTCTGAAAAACATGATAACAAAGAGTTCTAGTAATTTCATATAAATTTTTTTCTTTACAAATTAACCAAAGTGAATATTTCATCTCTTCATGAAGAGACATACTTGACCAAGTTTGAAGTTCATCCATCATAAGATATAGAATGAGGAACAGAGAGACAACATGAAAACAAAATGTCTTCTCTTTCAACTTTCAGTGGTAGAGGAGTAACAAGTGTAGATTAGAAGGCCCATCTTTCTAAAGTATACTATTGTTCAAGCTTGGATTTCAACCAAGATAACTATTTACACATGACCAATTCCATCATCTGCGTGTAATAAATCTACTAAAGTGAATCGTCAGATTGGGTGATTTTTCATTTTGGGGTGAAATAAATGGAAATTAAGAATATGTTATAATGATATGATTTACATGTCTGTCTCCCTTATGACATCCACTTATACCTAATTTCTATTTGTTTTCATTGAAAGAGATCATGAATCATTTCAAATCACCAATGATTGATGTGACAATATGATGCTACTTCATGACTGCCCTAAACAAAACTTCTGTTAATTATTTGTACGAAAAGTATAAAAATGAAAAACATATCTATGAACAGCCACTATCTACCCAGCCTCATTACCTATCATAAAGAGCCTTTTTAGGGGAGTCGACACCAGGAGATGATGAGCGTTCATCAGGACCTCTCAGCCCTGATTTAGTAGCATCGAAAGGTTTGTAAGAGGGTGCAGCACTGGCAGGCTTGTCTGGATCCCGTCGATGTCTTTCTAGATTGCGAGATCTCTTGAAACCCTTCTCTTTATTCTCAGGCTTGGATAACTTGGCATGCTGTACATCAATATCACAGAAGAACAAAACAAACAGATAATTGTACAGTCCAACATATATATATTGAGTGGTTGTACAACACATGCTCAATCAATGATTGGTCTGTAATCAATTTCTTATGCTTAAAACATTCCTTACTGCAACCCTGGCCCCAAAACCTAGCCTAAAACCCATTCACAACCCATCGGGGTCTGACCACTTGACCAAAAGGCCAGGAGACTGAAGGCCGACGAGACAGAAATGAACAAGTGAATGAGTAAATTACGCAATGCGTAATAAATGTCCCCGCCGGAAGTGCAGATCTGTGGAAATTAACTAGCCTGAACCTTAAAACTTCAGTGAAAAACTTTAGTGAATAAAATAATAATGTTACTGCATGCAAAAGAAGAGAATACCAACAATGCATGTATACAACTGAAATATAAAACATGAAAACATTATGAACCTTCAGCCATTTTGAATAAATTTGCATAAATTTGCATGAATAATGAATTTCAAAATTCTGTGTAGAAGTTTGGAAGCCCCCACCCAGCCCTATCAGATAAAACAATCGGAATCAAAATCCGATGTGAAATAGAGGAGAAGTAGCATTTTTCGTCAATTTTGAATAAATTTGCATAAATTTGCATAATTAACGAATTTCAAAATAGTGTGGAGAAGTTTGGAAGCCCCCACCCAGCCCTATCAGATAAAACAATCGGAATCAAAATCCGACGTGAAATAGAGGAGAAGTAGCATTTTTCGTCGATTTTGAATAAATTTGCATAAATTTGCATAATTAATGAATTTCAAAATTCTGTGTAGGAGTTTGGAAGCCCCCACCCAGCCCTATCAGATAAAACAATCGGAATCAAAATCCGATGTGAAATAGAGGAGAAGTAGCATTTTTCGTCAATTTTGAATAAATTTGCATAAATTTGCATAATTAATGAATTTCAAAATTCTGTGTAGAAGTTTGGAAGCCCCCACCCAGCCCTATCAGATGAAACAATCGGAATCAAAATCCGATGTGAAATAGAGGAGAAGTAGCATTTTTCGTCAATTTTGAATAAATTTGCATAAATTTGCATAATTAATGAATTTCAAAATTCTGTGTAGAAGTTTGGAAGCCCCCACCCAGCCCTATCAGATGAAACAATCGGAATCAAAATCCGATGTGAAATAGAGGAGAAGTAGCATTTTTCGTCAATTTTGAATAAATTTGCATAAATTTGCATTATTAATGAATTTCAAAATTCTGTGTAGAAGTTTGGAAGCCCCCACCCAGCCCTATCAGATGAAACAATCGGAATCAAAATCCGATGTGAAATAGAGGAGAAGTAGCATTTTTCGTCAATTTTGAATCAATTTGCATAAATTTGCATAATTAATGAATTTCAAAATTCTGTGTAGAAGTTTGGAAGCCCCCACCCAGCCCTATCAGATAAACAATCGGAATCAAAATCCGATGTGAAATAGAGGAGAAGTAGCATTTTTCGTCGATTTTGAATAAATTTGCATAAATTTGCATAATTAATGAATTTCAAAATTCTGTGTAGAAGTTTGGAAGCCCCCACCCAGCCCTATCAGATAAAACAATCGGAATCAAAATCGGCCAAGAAATGACGGAGAAGTAGCATTTTCTAACATTTGAGCACACACGGACAGACGGACGGACGGACGGACGGACGGACGGACGGACACACACACGCACACACGAACGGAGCCCGTTTCATAGTCCCCTCGCGAACTTCGTTCGGCGGGGACAAAAAGGTATGAGACCAAAGGCCTACGAGACCGCAGGCCCGCGAGGCCGGTTTTTTCTGTTCAGATTTGTTTATTTTTCCCCTCAGATTCGTTTCCTTTCTCTGCATGCCTCCAAGTAAATTTATGTCAATGCCTGTATGTATGAATAATAATAAGATTCTTATATAGCGCATTATACTAACAGAAGTCTCTATGCGCTTTACAATAGAATATAATAAAATTTTAGAAGATAAACAGATACATGTAAATATGAATGAAAATAAAATGGGAAAGGAGATGTTTGCTGAGGTATAGGCAAATAACAAATTATCAAACTACATTTAATCATTACATACATAAAAAGAACAAAATCAATCATCATAGAGAAATATATATTTGATGACAACGAAGGCTTAAAGGGCAAAACATAACAAAGCATAGCAAGACATGATTTACTGGATACTGTACACTAAATGAAATTGAATTAAGTTAATTTAATATTCAAACATTCATTTAAAAAACATTAGCCAGTATAATTTATATTTACATAGAAATCAAGAGGGATGCAATGGGACAGCTTCAGCCAAAGCTTCAACTCCCTCCCAAAAGTAATACAGAGAGCATCATAATAAGTGAACATTGTGATTTTAAATAACTGGACAATTCTACAGAGTTCACACTTATTTCATACAAATTTTCACAAAATTCACACAAATAGCTGACGGTCTACCCAATTGAATGACTCTCTTGGCAGTAAAACATTTTATGCTTGATTGTGCTCAGGCTTTTGTAAGGTTCATAAAAAAAACTGCCTTTTCAGTAGCAGAAAATTGCTTGGGTAGACTATTGTACACTCAGGCTTGACAAGTTTTATTGGCAATAGTCCAATTAGAGTGAAATATTGTAACTTAGGCCTGCAAATGTTTTACAGAAATTTGTTTAAAAAGAAGGCAACGGAAGACAAAAAGCCTAGAGAAAAATGATTTGAACTACCTGATCCTGAAATTCTCAGATCTACAAAAAGCACTGATGATGATGAAGCTAAGTGGTGAATTTGTGTCAAGGAGACAACAAATTTAACCAACTACTTATGTCTTGGCAATATATTAGCGTGTTGTTAAATTTGCAAAAATAAAAACCAAGTGAAATATATGGCGTATACAGTACCTGTATCTGCATAGGTTTCATTTTTAAAAAAGCAACTACTTTCAATGAAAAAAAATGTGTATATTGTATATCTATAGATTAAAGAACATAAAAAATGCATATGATCAGCATTCTCTTGATCTAGTTTCTTTGATAAATAGGAAAGCTGCCATTTTAGGATTTAAAAGGGTTCTGCCATTCTTTCATACTCTCAATTATACAATTTTTTGTACATGTACATACCTGAGCTGCTAAAACCTTCTTGGCAAGTTCCCTTGCATCCTCTTGACTTGTTTCAGCAGCTGGGATGGAAAGGAGAAAAATAAACTTTTTGAAATGAAGTACTGTACATAAAAGCACGTTCTATCACACAGAAATACACCATGTTACAAAAAGAAACACAAGTTGGGTCTACATTTACTTAGAATTTTTGAAATGTTACAAGGAATCACTCCAAAGTATGATGATAAGAGAGAAAAAAAATCAAAATTAAAGAATGGCAATCACTTTGCCAATCAAAAAGAACCAATGACTAACCCTTATCTACATGTACTGCTAAGCCACAAATATTATTGTAGTGGATATATATATATTGTCTCTCTGATCTAAATCAAGTTCTACACCCCTTTCTGTTTCTTTTATATCATAAAGAACTTCTTCTTTTTTTTTAAGTTCCCTTTAACTTGTATACTTTTGCAGGTATTCCCTTGTCAATCACTCTCATATATATGAATTTTGGGGAGAAAAGACCAAATTACATGTAGATGAAATATAAAAAGGATTTCAGATCTGAGATTTAGACTTTCATTTCAAGATGTGAACACACAGTAAGAGATAATACTTACGTCTCTTTGTAGCCTTTGGTTGGGGTGTTGTTGGAGTTTGTGGATTTGATTTGCTCTGTCTTAGTTGCTGAATAAGCTTTTTCTATGAGGAAAATGATCATTGATGAATTCACATAATTACATGTAGTTTAAACCAGATTAGATCAACTCTGAACGATCTGCCATTATGAGTAGATCTAAATCAAAAATATGTTCTGTGCCTTTTTTTGACATATGATTGTTTTAGTTGACAAATCTGATAGCTCAGTGAAACAGGATAACATTCAGGAACAGTCAATTAAATTAATTAAATTATCTTTATGGCAGTCCAACCTTTGACTTGGAACAAGTTGGAATGTGTGAAAGCAGTGAAATATCAAGAGAAAATGGCTGGAAATAGTTAGATTTTTTTATTGGTTTCAATAAAAGAAGAAGAAGCCGGCAATTATCATTGTGGCAGCAGGTGAGTGTGTTGCCGGCTTCTTCTTCTTTTATTTAAACCAATCAACGTATGAAGGGCAACTTTTTTCCAGGAGTGTCCAAAGTCTGAGAAGCATAGTTATGATAATTAACAATATAGTAAAACTTTCACTTTGAATAAATTACTTTATACAAGTATAGCGAACTATTAATCCAGTTTCATTACTCAATTCCTTTTCACTCAATTGTATCTAGATCTCTTTCTTTATCCTTTGTTGATCTAAAGTTAGACTCGATTTCTGATTTCTTTGTTTGACTTATTTTCTCTTGTTTGTTTCATAAACCTAATTCACCAGCTGAGTAATTAACAAATTGCATCTCAAAAATCAAGACATGCTGCAAGCATGCAGGCATTAAAACAAATTAAAAAATAAATAAATAAAACTCATTATCAATCATTATGATCAGATCATTGATGATGATCATCATCATCAACAACTATATTAGTAAAGAAAGTAAAAGTTAACTACAAGGGTATCAAGGCCAAACATATTAGACTAGTCACAAGACCTGCTAGATCTAGAACTTAGAACTAGTAGAACTAAAAGTCTACTGTCTAGACCACTCACACATATATGTTAGGCACTTATACATGTACAAGCTTAACCTGAAGATAAGCTTGTACTCCACAATAGCTAACAGGTGAATAAACATCAATATGTTTTGTGTGTACTAGCAGGGATTGGTCCAGTGTAGATCATTCATACATGAGAAGAAAATAATTATTTAAAAATTAAAATTTCACTTTCAACTCTGAAATCCCAAATTTGTAACATACATAAGAGTTAAAGGGCCAGTCTAATGAGAACTCAAGGGGAAATGAAATCATGCGGAATTTGCAAAAGGCTTGTTTACTTGTACACATAGCACGCCCGTTGTGCAAGGCCGTTGGACTAATGCCATAAATGATCAGACGGCACGAAGTTGACCGAACTGGAGCTAGGCGAATACTTCGGGTTTAACTGGTCGTAACCTTGTTCACCAAAACAAGTTTAGTGTAATGCTGAAATATTTCCAAATACAAAACACGGTTTACTTCTAGTTGATTAGTCTAGCCATCGCTTCTGCACTGCCCTGCCGCGACGCGTTGTCGCCACGATTACGTAACTACCCCCAGGCTCTACCAGAGAGCTGGCTCTGTAATTACTTTTCCATATGTTTGATTACTTTCCCATCGTGCAAAATTTAAAACACAAGCCAGTCTTCACAGAACTATCTCAGAGGTGATCCAATATGAATCACATGTTTTAGCACGTGTGATGAAAGTCCTTGTATCGAAAGTGACACGAAGCTCCGAGTATATTTTCCCCTCTCATCGGAAATCGCCCATGCAGGCCCACCAAAGTATCCCTTTAAAGTGTTCCTGAATCAGGTAATCTAGAAAATCTAAGAAAATTAAATCTTACTTAGAGCGATTTTGTTGTCTGTTTTTGACTACTGCAACTGTTTGCAGTGAATGTTTGACACAGTCCCACATAGGCATGGGCCTGTGCGTATACAATGCGTCCCAGAAAAAATGAAACTGAGATTTATCGATGTTTAATTATATCTTAATCACAATTATGATTAATAAATGACACATATTTGTAAAGCTTGGATCCTCTTCTTTCATTTGATGCCACTCATATGATACATACTTCACGCATGAGTGAATAAAAACAATATGAAACAGGGCTGCCAAAAAGTCGTTTGGCCAATGATATCTGAATTTCAAAGAGATTTCACATTTCTAGGAAGTTCATTTTCTGCCCTTTCATATGACACCCCGATCGGGAAAAATGAGCCAGGGATGACAAAGCTCTGTCGGTGTAAATTGATGATTGCATTTCCATGATATATTAAAGGCTCCCAGAACGTCCCCATTCTGTTACCAGAAATACTAGTTGCTCTGTTGTTAACTGCATGGTCAAGTAGGTCAAAGAAAACGTACCTCATTATCAATCAGCTTTTATCATTTTGTACTCACCACTCCATTTTGTTGACGATCAGCCATGCATGAAGTCTTTTGTCTTGTTTGCTTATTGCTAGGACAGGCAGCCAGTGCAAACGGATTCGTTTAATAAATCATGGAAATGCAAGTATAGTGAAGTTGCTATGAGTGATAGGGGCCAAATTTTTGCAGACCAAATTTTTTTTTGGGGGGGGGAGATGTCAGCGCTCGCGGCGACCAAGAAATGTACACAATGAACCTCGCTCCCTGTTTCGCCAGAACTGACAGTAAATTACGGATTTCATTTTTGGAATTATCTTTTCACACATCGGTGAGTTGAATTTATTGTATTTCATGGATATGTTGATGTCAGTTTTTGTAAATTGAAATGCCGATTTTGAGTGAATGTTGGTGACTTTTGTGCAGTTGTGTTTGAAAGTGTTGAGGTGTATGGCTGCCCACTCATCACTCACACTTATGCCAGGTTATTGGAGATAACTCATAGGCCCTTGCCTATGTGGGACTGTGTCCAACATTCACTGTTGCAGCAGTCAAAAACAGACAACAAAATTGCTCTAAGCAAGATTTGATTTTCTCAAATTTGCTAGATTACCTGATTCAGGGACTCTTCAACTCTTACTGTGCCACAAATTTGGGGATTCAGCAGTAGAGACGCACGGCGATTTGGGAGACTCTCTCCATTTGGGAGACAGTCTCTAATATTAGAGACTTTGCTAACAAGTAACAATAGGACAATAGAAACAACACCAACAACAAGGCACTTTTTCTCGGCCAAATTTTTCCCCTCAGAAATCAGAAGCCCATTTGTTTTGTGTGTGGATCATAACAAAAAATGTTTAAGAAAACAAAAGTGAGACAGTGGAAATTTTTAAAGTATATGGTTCAAAAGAGGAACTTTTCATGAGGAATCTCTTATCACAATTTCATTTTGCCACAAATGTAAACAAAGAAAA